>JBAMAX010004302.1:0-301715 GCA_037043745.1 Chymomyza amoena
ATTGTTTGTGTAATTTTTTGCTATTTTGCTTTCTCTTTAGAATTTGCCAAAGCTTTGACGTATGCGCATGCTCGCTGCACTCTTTCGTCATTTGATGCGTTTAGTCTTTCGTGTTAAGTCGAAGTGCGTGGGCGGTTTCGGTTTCGTGCGCGTCTAAGTAAATATGCAGTGCGTGTGTGTGAGTGTAGGTATTAGTTTTAGTTATATATTTAAATGCAATTACATAGTGCAAGCTGTTTTGTTTGTTTTATTTAATGAAGTGCCGGCGGCAAAGCTGCTGCTGATCTATATGTGTATGTGTATAAAGATCAATATGTTTTTTTTTCTTTTATTGATATGTTTTTTATGTGTTAGTGTAATAAATTGCTTGCAAGTGCTTGTCGTTCAGTGCGTTTTATTAAATGCGTGATATCGATTAACGCGTTTCGTTGAATTTCCGTGTCTTAAGAGCGTAAAATATATAGATAGGGCAACTAAAGGTAAGTCACTGCTTAATGCCTTCTTTAGAGCTTATTAACCACTCCAGGCCCAATTTGATTTTGAGCATACTTATAATTCAGATAAATAAACGTACTTTAAAGCACGCTCATAAAATTTAATTTTTTTTTTTTTTTTTTTTTTTTTATTTATTAAGTGTAGAACCTGTACAATAAAATTTAAGTACTTTAACAACACAAGAAAGAAAATATATATGTAGCCGAACCTCAAACACAGTGTGAGGAATTAATTGTAGGTAGCCTTACTGGCTTACAATTGTTTTGGCAAAACCTTGCCGTCTAAGTCGCCTTAGAGGCCTTGCAGGGAGTAGACCTCTTGCGAGCTGGCTTCGGTGTCTCAGCAACCTCTCGGTGTATCTGCTTGTGTGCCTGCCAATCTGCTCTTCAATTGAAAGCACTTTGAGGTCCTTATGGAGTGTGGAACCGCGTACGTACCAGGGACAGTTGGTAATTTGGCGTAGTACTCGATTCTGCAGTACCTGTACACGTTTGTAATTGGACTTGGCTGCAATTCCCCAGATCTGTACGCCATAGAGCCATATCGGCAGAATACAGTGCACGTAGACAGCTCTTTTGCATCTCAGCGGCAAGGTGCTCCTCTTGTTGTTGAGCCATCGCAGTTGTTGCAGTCTGTGGCGACATTTTTTCACCGCAGCTATGAGGTGCGGTCCGAAGGTAAGGCGCTTTTCCAGAGTGATGCCAAGGTATTTCGCCTGCGCTGGTTGCTCCAGAGCTACTCCTTCCATTTATTTAAAGTTTTAAGCGGGTTAATTTTTAGATTCCACCGTTTGCACCAAGCTGCGAGATTATCAAGATACCCCTGTAGTCCAGCACTTGCTTCTAGGTGACTTTTGGAGTTGTAGATGACTGCTATATCGTCTGCATATGTCGCAATAATGGCCTTAGAGGGAGCATCCATATGTTGTGAGGAAGGGCTGGGTATGTCAGAGGTGTACAAAGAATAGAGGAGCGGACCAAGAACACTGCCCTGTGGCACTCCGGCTCTCATAGTATATGTGGATGAGTATGTGTCCCTTACCTTAACCTTGAACTCACGGCCTTCTAGGTAAGACCTTAAAAGGCCAGAGTACGGTGCAGGTAAAAGGTTTTTTACTTTGCACAATAATCCTTCGTGCCAAACCTTATCGAACGCTTGCTGCATGTCAATAAAGACAGCGTTGGAGTATTCTAGGTCATCAAAAGCCTGCAGGATGTGCTTCACCAATCTGTGAACCTGTTCCACAGTGCCGTGTCCTTCTCGGAATCCAAATTGGTGGACCGGCAAGATATCGCGTTGTCTTATGATGTCAGTCATCCGGTTGGCGATGGTCCTCTCCCATAATTTAGACAGGGAGGGCAGTAGGCTTATTGGCCGATATGACTCAGGATCATCTTCTGGTTTGCCCGGCTTGTGGATCATCGAAATCGCAGCTAATTTCCATTGCTTTGGGAACACTTGGACTCTGATGATAGAGTTAAAAATAAGGACTATAAAGAGGAGCGCTCTAGTAGGCAAGGCCTTCAAAGTAGTGTTGCAAATCCTATCGATTCCCGGAGCTTTATTTTTCGGCAACAGTAGCAAAATCATACGGAGTAAAACGAGCCTCTAGATGGTATCCAAAAGCATTTGCCTGTTCTATTTCGCTCTTGGCAATTTCACCACTAGAACATCGGACAGGAACCTGTCTAAAAGGTTGTCGTTTAACGGATTTTGTGCATTTCCATAGTGATTAGTTTGCATCAATAGTGTAATCCATGGAAGCCAGTTTTCGCTGGAAGAAATCACTTCTGAGTTGTCTTAAGAAAGACACAATTTTCTACAGTAATTCATATTTATCCATCAAAGTAGTTCCCTTTGGCAGAGATACAAGCATTACACCGCTTCTCTAACTTTTCAATAACGGTCTTGTAGGCCGAAGTTTCGAGGCCCCAAAATACGCTTCAGTTTCGGCGATCACCTCCTCATTAGAGCGAAATCTCCTGCCACAGACCATCTTTTTGAGCTGGGTGAAAAGGTGGTGATCGCTGAGGGCCAGATCTGGACTATACGGTGGGTGGGGAAGCAATTCGAAGCCCAATTCGCTGATTTTGTCCTCTCTGGGAAGTTTTCATTCGGTGTTGTTTTTCTTCTGGTTTGAGGAAGCGCGGCACCCACTTTGAAAACAGCTTTTTCATGCCCAAATGTTCGTGTATTATGGTGAAAATGGTACCTTTTGATAACTTTATGGCATCAGCTACCTCTTGCAACTTCACTTTGCGGTTGGAAAGTATCATTTGCTCGACTTTTTCGACGTTTTCTGCCGTAACTGCCTCATTTGGACGACCAGAGCGTTCAGCATCATCGGTGTCTGTACGACGCGTCTAAACTCAGCGAACCAGTATTAACACTTGATTTTGATGGTGCAGATCCTTACAACACTTTTCAAGCCATTGGTGGGCTGTGACGGTACTTTTTCCCATCAAAAAACAATGATAAATCAAAACACGAAATTGCTTTGAATCCATGATTTTTGTAAACACAAAAGTAGCGTCACTTGAACGTCTGTAACTTGGGTAATTATAAACAGATTGACTTGAAATTTTGACAGGATGCATTTGAAGGTTGGTAGTATCGAAAAATCATAAGGATAATCAACTGGAGTCGCCATCTCTATGTCAGGCCAAAGACTTTTTGACCCACCTGTTATATGAAATGAAAAAAAAATAAATGTATCTAGCCTGATGTGTCCATCTGTCACTCTGCCTAAACACCTGAATCTCAAGATGGATTAAGCAGGCAAACTATCAAGCGATTTTCCCTATTACGTCACGGCTGACAAGTTTTTTTTAGAATATTAGGGATACTTGTTTATACATATACGAGTATCCTAATCAAATTTGACTTTCTGAAGTTTTTTGGAGCTCTAAAATACCAAGATTTATCAAAATCTTTTGAAGAAGAGACAACAGGATATTGTTCAATATCAGATTCAGAATCAAATTAATTTTGGAATATATAAACACAAGGCCTTATTGGCTCGAAATCTGAATATTTTTTTGATTTTTTTTTTTGTAATAGTCAGAGTTTAATTTTGGGGATGTCTTTATCGGGAAATATCGGGCACAATTGCTACAGGGTATTTAAGTACCCTAAGTCGTTAACGACTGCAGCATTCTCAATTCGTTGTACATTGTCCATAAAACCTAAGGTCAGTGCAGGGCAGTTTTTTATAGTTTTGGCTAAAATTTCGCTTAAAAGGTGTTGCAGTTCCTGTAGTATGTATATTGCTGTGTGCTCCAATATACTTTGTTGTTAGCTTTTAAGGATGCCTACCAGCGAGCAAGTCAAACAAAACAAAAATGGAAAATAAAGTGACTGCTGTCGGGTTGTTGCCCTAAACATTGCGAGTCTTATGCACAACCGTGCAACTTTACGTATACGTAATCAACCAAATGCGTAAACAAGCAAAGTGAGCAAACGCGGAGCTTACCCTTTAGACAGATGGGCAAATACAAAAGTTTTGCACAACGCCATTGATTGAATTGCCAATGCAACAAACTTCAACTCGGCAAGCCAACAAACTCGATGAAAACTCACCTGGACTTCAGCAGAGAGCATTGCACGGTCGGCAGCATCTATGTCCAGGTCAATGGCACTGTAATCAGCGCGTATCGGATGCACCTTTCCGAACGTGTCCGGGCATTCGTCTCGTATTGTATTGAATATCTGCAAAAGACATCAACGCTATTTATACTTATTCTCATTGTGCTAAAACGGCGACAAAGACGACTGACATTGACAGTCGGTTCCGTTGCTGCACACAAAAAAAAATATGGCTAAAGTTAAAATACAATTGCTCGAGGATTCAAGCAAGTAGAGTTGATTTGATATCACTTAAACAATTTTTGATTTTATTAAAAGATTTTCTTTTTTAGAATGTCTTTTTTACTTTGGATTCTCTTTTAGTTTTTCAGAATCAGACGTTTTGATTTCTTATAAAAAGCAAAAAAAAATGTTTCAAAATGATTGATGAATATTATAATTTTTTTGTATCGATTAGTTTAAAGTCAATTACTTATGTTATCCTGAATATCTCAAAATTGGCTTTATTGAAAAATTTTCCAAGCTAATTTTTGTTTTTAAGTAGTCCTTGTTCTATGGAAATGATTTAAAATTATTTTTTCGCTAATCGATTATTGATTTTCACTAATCAATCATTGCTAAAGATATTTAGTAAACGATAAATGGCTGAGAAATGATTTAAACAATTTAAAATATTTTTTAGTTAAGTTAGCACAATTTTTTCTCTCACTGTTTGTAACTTACCGATTCATTGAAGAATTGCTGCAAACGCTGATCCACACTTATATTATCCTTACAGCGTATCAGCATGTAAATTTTGCGCAATCCGAAGGCGCGCAGTAACTTTTCGGTGAGTACCTTGCCCACAAACCCAGTACCACCCGTAATGAGCACTGTCGCATTGGTATAGAAATCCGTGAAAGGAGTTTCGCTAGCGGCCAATGCACTCTGTTCCCTGGAATTTTCTGCATTATTGCTCATTGTTGTCGGAATAACAATACGTTTGGTATCCGAGTTCGTGGAGGCATTATTGAGCTCCATATTGACGCTGTGACAGCTGCTGCTACTACGAGATGAGGATGTTGAGGAGAAGGCCTTACGGCAGGCTGTCGATGATAGCAATATTATTGTTTAAAAACTTATAGACTTTAAAGTTTTAGGTTACCTTTATTGGGACTCTGGATGGACATTAAATCACTAAATGAACTGTACAGCACCGCGGTGTATTTAATATTGAACAAGTTTTCCAATTTTTCATTTTTTTACGACTTAGTTATATCGTTCTAAGCAAATCAATAAAAGACAGTTATATACTATGAAGATTTTCCCACCAATACGACATACACACAATTATATTTGCTATACTCTAACACATTTATTAAATATATATATGTATATGTGCGTATATAAAGCAATACAACCCTAACCTAATTATCATCACGCAGCTTAGATTCAACGTCGCGACATCTGCCCAATGTTCTGTTTGTGTGTGTGTGTGTCTGACTGTGTGTGTGGTTTGACTGACATTGTGGTTGCATTTGACCTGCTGACCTGTGTTGTAAAATGTCTCTTACATGCACACTCACATAGCAATGCTACGTCACGATCCAATCTACCATCAATTTGGCCCAACCTCTAGTCCTGCTGCCAGCAACAGCCGTTTTAAACAATGTTAATTATTCAATTATCAACAGGCCAGACTACCTATACACACTCACTGTGCAACTGTATGTGTGATTTTATATATACTTACATATATATAAAGTATATACGTATATAGTACATATGTTTAAATGAATGTCAGTAGCGGACAGCGTCAGGGCCAATGTGTACAGTTAGTTTATAGCGTGTTTGCGTGTGTGTGTGTATGTGTGAGTGGGGTCATAGTGCAACTTTTGCATTGCATGTGAATAAAATGTGAGTCAGACGGTGCGACTGCCATATGGAGCAGACCCGATGAGTGTAAAAAATTTTGCAATGACATGTTATGGATTAATTATAATTTCAAGGAAATTTCTTACCGGAATTGCTAAAAATATAAACGCTTGTTGTGAATTGGGCTTACTGACGGATACTTACTTTTCTTCGTTATTAGTTTGCTTACTTACTTATTTTAACCTTAGTATACATAAATATCTAAAAATTTATATATACATATAATATATATTTTAATTAACTACTCTTTGAAATACAATTTTTTTATAATTTCTTACAATATTAGCTTTATTATCTTTAATATAAACTGCATCGGATAGCCAATCTTGTGAGCTATAATGACATATTAAAAGTTATTAGCAAGGCTATTGTAGTAATCCTTTTTTATAGAAGTTACTGGTGTAAATCAGCATCTTTTCGATGATTATAAAATAATAAAATTAAATTGGCTCAAGTATATGAAATTATGTAATAATATCCATTGTGGTACTTGACACCGCAAAACAAAATTTTGAGTTGTTTGTTGCTTATGTGAATATCGTTTTATAATCTCGAATTTTTCAATATTTATCAAATTATTTATCAATTAAAAGAAATCGCATTTTTGATAGTTTCAAATTTTTATTCCACAAGGTACTTATGAACAAAAAACAAATAAACGAAATATCTAAAAAGTAAAGAGTAACATCCCACAATCTTTATGCCTAAATTATCTAATGACAATCTATGTTAATGGTTAACAGAGTGTTCCTATGGGCTATTTTTCAAAGTCCCAAAGATGAAACATGAAAATTTACAACAAGTTCGGAATGAAGCGACCACAACTATTCCGTCCGGTTTGACATAACGAAACTCGCGGGAGGCCATAATCTCTAATGTATTCACTCATAAAATAATTATTGGAGGGTTCACTTTGTATGTTATAAATGCAAAATGGATAAAGAACAAAGAGTCCACGAATGCACGCAAAAATCGGCATTTATGCACGACCCTGACCTTGAGTAGCAAAAGTACAGGGTGCGGCAGCATAACTTCCTTTTTAAAATGCGCGCCATTCAGTTAGTTGATGTCATAGCGGAGCGCTAGTGGTCTCGTTCAAGAGGGGGTACTGTAAAGTTTTGTCCCGACACGGTTCAGTCGCCATCATGCGTTGGAATAGTGAAGAGCGTGCCTTTGCCGTTGAGGCCTACTTTTCAAGCGGATGTTCGGTTATTGCAACACAGCGTGCATTTCGGAATCGCTTTAATTTAACCCCGTTGGCTCCCGTCCCAGACCGCAAATCAAGTGCAAGTGCGACAAAACGAAGAACTGGAGTCCCTCGGCCCGTTAGATCACCTGAGAACATTGAAGCAGTGAGAGCGTCAATGTTGCGATCACCACGGCGTTCTGCGCGCAAACACCCATCTGCCCTTGGACTATTCGATCGTTCTGTGAGAAGAATTCTTCGTGATGATCTTCATTTTCATTCGTATAAGATGGTGATAGTGCAGGAACTTACAGAACGTGACTTCAATTCTCGGATGAACGCGTGTGAGCTTCTTCTTGATGTCGTTCCCGAGGGTGCTATTGTTTTTTTTAGCGATGAAGCCCATTTTCATTTGTGTGGGTCGGTTAGCAAACAAAACATGCGCTACTGGGCTGACACCAACCCTCGAGAATTGCATCAAAGGCCTTTGCATTCACCCAAAGTCACAGTGTGGTGTGCAATTTCCTCAGCTGGAATTATTGGTCCCTGGTTTTTTGAGGAAAATGAGGTTACAATGACAGTGAATTCGGACCGGTATGTAAACATGCTACAGAATTTTTTTTTCCCACGGCTGGAAGAGTTGGATTTGGGGGACACTTGGTTCCAACAAGACGGTGGAACAGCACACACTTCAAGAGCATCGATGGCTTTTTTGAGGGAACACTTTTCAGAGTGCCTTATCTCAATTAGAGGCGATTTGGAATGGCCGGCACGCTCTCCCGATCTGTCCCCTTGTGATTTTTATCAATGGGGTTTTTTGAAATCCCTTGTTTATGTGAACCGTCCAAGAACCCTACAATATTTGAAAACCAACATCGAAGAAGAAATTGCCAACATAACACCAGCTATGCTAACAAGAGTCATGACAAACGCCAGATATCGGTTTACGCAATGTATGGAGAATGAGGGACGTCACCTAACAGATTTGATCTTCAAAACAATGTAAATAAAAACTTTAGACATGTACCTACATTATAAAAAATAAATAAATATTTTCCGATGCACACAATAGTTTTTATTGAGTTTTGAAAAAAGGAAGTTATGCTGCCGTACCCTGTATAACATACTTGCCCAAAAAGGGCATCATATTATTTTTACTTATCACAATCGTAATTCGGGCACTCTTGCCATCATGCCGTATTGCTAGGATTGCTCTCGTAGTTTTTTTTTTTAAAGGTGAGTTGAGGTAGAAATAATTTAGTATTTAGTTTTTATTTTTCATTTGGTTTAATCTCTTAACGAAGTAAAAACGAAATTTTGAAATGTTATGCCCAAAAACCCCAACCTTATCCTATTGTCACCAAATACATCTAAAAAGCTTTTTCAAAAATATTCAGTAGCTTAGCCATAATTTAATATTAAAAAAAAAACATTGTTTTTATAATGTTATGTTATTATTTTCCTCATAAAATATTAATAATTAATTGTAACATATATAATTTTTCAGTTAAGATTACAAAAATCTAATAATCTAAGTTTTAAGCACATTTTATACTTTTTTGGGATATAAATGAAACCTTTCAAATTGAATTGAAATATTCAGAACAAACTTTTATTTTACTTACAAATAGATTTCCATTATTAGCTTTAAAAATCGTTGGGGCAGCTTTTTGTTATCCAACTAGACCCTATTAAAAGGAAATACCTACAACACATATTCATATAAGCAAATACTTTAACAGTTTTTCCGGACTGATTAAACCAAAATCCATATATTTCATTTGAAATGCTATCTAGACAACGATTACACCGCTTATACACTCTGAATATTCTAAAATATTTCACTTAGAGTGAAAGACTTTTTAAATTGCAGTCTATGCTTCTACGAAAGAAGCAGTCGGACATCGACATGATTCGATTTTTCGCGAAGAAAGCACAGTGATGGAAAAATAACGATAATTTTCAAAAAAATCTTTTATTCCCTAGCGTATTGTTTGTAAAAGCCACTTGCATCACCTAAAGGTTAAAGCTTTTCTTTCGTTTTCCTTTTGTTTTATAAGCAACTGTGAGCTTTTGGCGAACTTATGCATCTTGAGCTTTTTAGCCAGTCAGCGCAGCACTTCCGGTTTGAGTCTTTGCTTCGTTAAAAGCTTGCGTCTTGTGTTGGGTTTTGTAAAGCTTTATAACCAACTTCCGAGACGCCAAATTAAGGCAACTTTTCTTATAAGTTTATAGTAAGCTCAAAAAACTTGCTATAAAAATTCAAATTTGTGAAAATTCGTTAATTTAAAAATGTTTGCACAAAACTCGTTTAAAACGAATTGTGTAAAAATAAGGCAGCCTGATTTACTATTTAATGGCTTGCTGACAAAGCAATAAAAATTGCAAATGCAATACATATATGTAAATTAATTAAATGCCTATAAAATATAATAAAAATAATAATTGAGCTGTAATTAACAGCCGCACCTAGACAAAAGCCCAGCAATGAATGAAAAAGCGGAAAATGTTACATATTCATTTACTTTTTTTTAAATAAGTTTGTGTTTAATTGTTCGAAATGCTTACTCTGAATTGTTAATTTAATACAATAATAATTACATTAATTAGCGATTTTACAAAACAAACACATGCACATTATGTAAACATAAAAATTGCATAAACATTTTACCAGCTTATTTATAATAAAATTTTTATTTAATTAATAATTTATTTTATGATATTTAATGCATTTTATATGCTCATTCATTAAATTAAGTAGCTTAAAGCTATTATAAACACTTGACACAGAATTCGATTAAATGAATATGCATTATTATACTATACATAGTTTCATATAATGTAGTTATATACATAAATGCAATTTTATTACATTCATTATTTATTAAGTTTACTGCAAATTCTTTGAGTTCATTCAACATTAATTTTAAATTTCCATTGAATTACAATATAATACTGTACAGGGCTTTTAGCCAAACGAAAAATGTCTGCTCCATTGCATCAGCCCTCCAACTGGGCGCTTCATCAACTGCGCCACCACAGCACAACCCTATCTTCGCTTTGTTTTGGAAATCACATTTGAGTTTTACGTAATCACAGTGTAAAACGTACACAGTTCCGGCTGCTTTTTTACGCCAGAGCAGCCCTGTGTTGCTTATGCAGTCACAGCGGCTGCCACAGTGGCTCTACTTCCGCTCGACTACGCTGCTGTTTGTCCAGCAAACTTTTCTGCACCTCCTCTGACGGCGGTAACTGTACCCGCGATACCTCACTTAGTATACAAGTTCCATCACATTCCGTACGGCTGCCAAATTCCTGTTCGCAGATGCAGCTAGAGCTATCGTGTGAGTCCGTTTTGAGCAATGCCAGCTTAATGCCACCCGTACCACTTGATGGCTCTTCCGAGGGCGGCGTGCTAGACGCCAACTCCATAAGCGCCAAATCATCCTCACACTCAAGTACATTGGGATGCAGCGGTTTGAAGTTATTTCTTCGCCAGGGCGGCAGAGAGCTTCCAGCATCCGCAAATGAGACCATTGTCTGATGACCGTTGTTATTGTAGCTATGCGCATCCACCACAGGTGTGTGACCATTCTGACTCTGACCATTGGCATAGACGATGGCATTGTAGGGCATGATACCGCCATTCCGTGTGATTTGCAAACCGGTCTTTGTGGTTCCATTGGGTCCAGGACGTGCCCCAAACAGATTGCTACGCACACGCATAGATGAGTTGGCATAGGTGGAACGTATGGAACTTGCACGCGTATGCATAGAGAAGGTGCGTTCATGTGCGTCCAGACTGGTTTGGAATTTACAGAAGCAGGCAGCAAATCGTTTGTTGAACTCGCGCTTGAACTTCTCCTGCAATGAAAGTAAGCATAAGTTGTACGTTATTTTTATGAAAAAACGGTTTAAAAAAATTGGAAGAGTCTATTTGTAGAGTTCTCTCTTATCAAATTTTTAATTAAAATTTTTTTATTTGGAAGCAAAACTTTTTTAATACAAAAAAAGACTGACAAAACCGAAGAGAAAACAATTTTAAAACCATAAAAAAGTATTTTTACCAAGCATGCAATACACGGTTATAAAAAATAAAAAGATGGCGTACATTAAAGTCGGGCCTGAACGACTTGGGATACCCTGTACCACCACATTGCAAAAAGTACCAAAAACGATTTTTGGCTAATTTGCCTATTGGAGCTTTATGATATAGTCAACTGTTGGTTTTTTCGAGGTCCTCTAAATCAACTCTATAGGAGTTATATATATCGTTATCCATAAAATGTTTTTTTTCACTACTAAAAAATATCCTAATAAATTAATGACTACAATTCGTCTGTATATTTTTCGGATTGTAGCATCAATTAAGTGTTTGCGGAATGGTTTTCTCAAAATTTGTTTTGTAGTACGACAATTTAAAATGTTTTATTTTTATGATAAATTCGCATCGATAACAGAACGATATAGATCTAGGTTCCCATACATCAATTTTAGACAAAGTAAACAGAAACTAAGTGGTGTCTCCTTTACACATTTTAAAAATGATCATTATTCAAAAAACTGATTTTATGATTTGTTCATTTCACCAACTATCGCCCATATGCATATCTCCTAAATCTTTCAACGGGCTTTTTAGAAAATTCTATTTAAATTCTTTAATATTCTTTATTTATTCTATCCAAACTGTTACTTTAAATGAAGAGCTCTGGGAATATTTTAGTTGCAAATCGAAATTGAATTGAATTCGATTATCATTGCGATTATTAAAGTGCAGCTTACACTTTAACCCTAAGCCTGTCCTTGCTCTTACCAACTTAATACCGTCCTTTGGAGCACTCATTGCCTCGTACTGTACTTTGTCTGGGAAATGGCTATATTTAATAGTAAATTTATCAACGCACAAAATGTTATCGACAAATAGTACACAATCGAAAGTAATTGATGTTTGCATTCATAATATGAGGTGTGCTCAAAAAGTATCGCGAATTTTATGTTTTTTCAAAAAATATTTATTTATTCAAGAATATCTATTTTGTCCCCTTTAAGTAATCCCCATGAGATGTTATCACTTGTGCCAACGGTTTTTTCAATCTTCGAAGCACTTTAAAAATATTTTTTTATCTTGCTCAGCTCCTTCGTCGATGCCGTCTTTATCTCGTTAGTCGTAGCGTAGCGTCGTCCTTCTCATGGGCCTCTTCAGTTTGGGGAGCAAGAAGAAGTTACAGGGGGCTGAGGCAACAATAAAGTGAACATTCAAAATGACCGAGCTTGTCGGCATAAGTGAGAGACATGAAAACCAACATAACGCCACAAAAAAATCGAAATTCGAATATACGTAACCCGCGGAATTTCAAAATTCGTGATACTCTTTGAACACATTTCGTATATTATTAACTATCAACACAAATATGTGATGAATTTTTATATACGGACGCCCATAATAAAATTTTAACTTCATAATAGCGGGTTTAGGGTGAATATCAACGAAAACATCGATATATCGATATATGAATATTCTGTTCCTGCCAGAATTTTGGTCTCAGAGCAGGCTTAATACTTATATATTTTATCTCAATTTAAACTTCAATATATATATTTAACAATTGCTATATAGATATAGGTTGCTGCCATTTTTATTTAGCGGCGCCTATATAACTTATAGATAATCACTAATGCCAAATTAATTTGACTAGTTTTTCGATTGAACAGCACGTAGAAAGGATTTAACTTTATTATTTTGGTGGACAAATTATCTTTTGCGACGAAGGTTCTGTTACCAAAGTACCGCATTTAGGAAACCAACAAGCCACAGGAAGCTCACCAAATGTCAATGCATGCACCAAAATGTATTATATCATGCTGATTTTAGGCTGCCACTATCATTAGTCGATATCCACGTAGAAGACATGTAGTGCAAACAACGAGGCTCTACGTGCCGCACAACATCCAGCCGCACATATTGAAAACCAGAGTAGATGGAATTCGTTGTCCAGCCTACGAACAATTGAACATTATGAGCCGAAAAAATTAATACTTCACTTTCCCTTCAGCGGTTTTACGTCTAATGGAAAAGTGAGCGCCTTTGTGTCGTAAAATTTAATGCGACCAAAGTTTGTACTTTGGTATATTTGCTCTTATAACTGTTGAGTTGTGGCTTTGATTTTACAGTTCGCTGCCAACCGTCAAATGACGCACAAAGCGTATAAGACCAACACCCCCAACAACTCCCCTAATTGACAATACTTAGGAGGATATTTTTCTTACGTTTTCCGCCTATTTTTTTCAGCTGCTTCCTTTTTTTTGTGTTGACGCTGGCAATAAAACAAAATGGCTTTTGTTAAACTTTGCCCTTCTGCGTTTAGCTATTTTTGGGCCCTACTGTGTCGTCGTCTATCATTTGGACAAAATCCTGCACGTACTCCACCTGGTATGTCATTGTGCTACGCTGTTGACATTACTCTCTGCTCACTTGATAAAAATTTACGACCACTTGACACTTTTTTTTTATCGATTTCAATGAAAAAATGAAACCGCAAGAAGAGTTTTTGATTTTTGTCTATGGCAAAGATTTGGCCGTTTAGTCACACATAGTCTCTTTGGGAAAAGATGGTTGCTAGCAGGTGCTGATAGGACGCAATGGAATGGTTAATGATGAATATGTTGACAGCAAGTTTATTCAATACATAAATATAGTAACGCCCTTGAGTGGAAGGGGGAAAGGAAGAATTACCAGTGGTGACATTACTGTCGCACTGTCGTGATTCACTTTAAAGATGAAACAGGTGGGTTATTAAATTTTCCGCCCGGACCGGATTTTCTCTCTTAGCCCTTGTAAACATTCGTTCATATTGTTGGTAACCTTATGAATACCTAATAAAATTTGTGATGCAGAGCAGTAGGCGTTAAAAACCATATGCTTATTTCACAAAAACTATAAATAAATATTAAAAAAAATAACGTATTTATTTAATAAAAAAAAGTATCAAACAGTTTAGTGACTGGCCCATTATACCCAATATATGATATTGATGATATATAAGTAAGCTATTGGTATAGGTACATTCACATGTAGGTAAATTTTAGAGCAGCATGTTAAATAAGTAAAGAAACTTTATCGATTTTTGTTTGCAATTATGCAAGTATAAAGTTAGGTTACAGCGGTTGAACCCTGGGGGGAGTTTTACATGGTCTACATAGTCCTTAGTGGTTATGCAAGTATTATTATAGTATAACTTATTGGACTGACAGTTGGACATGTGCATAATATAACCGCCAGACTTATTTTTGTGTAAATCAGCAAACAGTTTTTGTAGTCTGTCTCTCTAGTTAGTACCACTCATACCCTTTAAGTGGAGAGTTCGAGAGTGGTAGCTAAATCTCTTTTAAGTTTTTCGCACAAAGTTTAAGCTAACTAATACTCTTTTTTTCGAACAAATCTGTCTACCTTTCGATTACTTTGCAAATTTCACGAGAACATCTCTAAGGAATCTACATTTAGTTTAGTTTTATTTGCTTCCAATGGCTACTATTCGCTCTGAACTTAACATCCAATACCCAAGCAAACAAAGTAGACAAATAGGATTGTACTCAAGTTAAACAACTTATACAGACCGAAATGTTTACGGCCATGTACATGTTAATAAACAAAGGATCCGGTCACTCACATTATAAATGCCGTAAATAAAGGGATTGTAGCAGCTATTGCTCATTGCCAACCAGTCACAGCAGAACCATACAATGCTAATGAAATGGTAGTCGTTGATTTCCGGTATGGTCACATAGAGAATATTATAGAGCTGCAGCGGCAACCAGCACAGTCCGAAGATAATCACGACTATAATCAGCATTTTTATGACCTGCAATGGAAAATAAAAAGAATATAAAAAGAAAGAAAATTATTCACAGGACGAGCTTAGCAACATGAGAGAGGAAATTAAAGTGCGCCAGTACTAAAAATAGCCACAGACCATCCCTGCAATCCTTGATAATACACTTAATTCACACCCAAGGCAAAAAAAAAAAATATAACTGACCTTTTTCTTGTTCTTCAGCAGTGTAATGTCACGCGAGTCCTGCGCATTACCAGGAGCGCGTGTGCCCCATAAACGTACGGCCATCTGTATGTAAACGAAGCTGATGACGCAGAAGGGCACCAGATATTGCACAAAGACCAATGTATAGCGATATGACAGCAGTTGATCCTCTGACAAATTTTTGTTCATACAAAATGGACGCGTCACATTAAAAATGATATCGTTCTCTGTTTAATCGTTGGTCATATGATAATTTAATAAGTCAAAGTCGTATGAAAATGTCTGGAGCTTACCCTTGATGCGTTCATGCATCTCTTCCACACGAAAGGCTATGCCGAAGGGTATGGCGAAAAGCAGGGCCACCAGCCAAATGCCACCAATAATAAACTTGGATATAAATTTGGTCGGACGTGCTCTGAAAATATAAGCAGACTGTGTGACCAAGACTGTGTGTGTACTAAGTACTCTACATCCAGTTGACATCGACTTACCTCAAAGGATTAATTATAGCACGATGTCTATCGATTGCGATTGCGGTCAAAGTGAACACGGACACATTGACGCTCAACGCCTGTACAAATGGACAGAAACCGCACATAAACCAGGGCAGGTTCCAACGTTGCAGTAGAGCAGCCTGGAACTGTAATGATATAAGCAAAGTCCAAATCTTCATCAGCTGGGATTCTATCGATTATGTGCTGTGCGTGTTTATGTTTATCCAAGTCTATGTGACTGTCTGACTTTCTGTTTTGATAAGCATTGGTTATAAAGTGTTTCGTTATTAAATCCACTGTGGCCCAGCTGCAAATGTCTATTCCATAAAATGTCAAACCTACTGTGGACAACCCCAACGTACTTTGAGTTAGGTGATTGCCAACGAAATTGAAAATCCCGCACGGCATCCGAAAATAAATTTACCGCGTCTGTATATGTTTGTGTGTCCCATTCGTGTTTAGAGGATATACATTACATAGACCTGAACAGTGGTGTGGATAAGAGGGATTCGTTAATAATTTGCATAGCAGCAGTAAATTGAATTAGGCTTTTTACAAATTGGTATGTAATTGAGTTAATTAAAGGAAGCTTTGTTAAATATTATAATAAGATTTGGTTGCAGTGGCAATATTAGTATTTTGCCCTTGATAGGGTTTTTTTTTTACCATATACCAGTCAATTTAAATATTATTATGTGGTGATAAATTAATATAAACTATTTAAATTTAAATTACATACAATAATATAAAAAATGTGGTACAGTTGAGGCAGTGCCCGACAGTGGAATACCCTGTCCTTTTCTGCATATTCCTACTAAGAACTTTCCAATTGGAATTAACTTTTTTGTGAAATTCGTTATTTATACCTATAAGTTCCGTAAATTTAAATCTACTGGGGGGGAACGGGTGAATATTTTGACATGATTTAACAAACTTTATCTTCTGAGGAAATATGCGACATATTGGCGTTCATTCGGACGGACGGACGACGGACAGACATGGCTCAATCGTTACCCTAGGTTATGATAAGCATTTAGGCATAAGAACTTGGGGTCTGCCGCGCCTCCTTCTGTCCGTTACATACTTTGCACAAATCTAGTATACCCTTTGTACTTTTAAGTACAGGGTATAAAAACTTCAGTAAAATGCCTGTTCAATGGTCTACGCGGCAGATTTGAGGCCAATAACCTTACGGACCCCTTTAATCCGCCACTGATTGAAAGTATAATAATTACTGAAAATGGCTGGCAAATTAATGTTGTTGTTTTAAAGAATCTCAACTGACTTCAGCGTAAAGTTAAGTTTGTTTTTGTTAATCTCCTCAAACATCCGAATTCTCAACTCAACAGTTTGCTTTAATACCTTTCATAATTATGATGTTAATTACTCTGCTTGGCTCGTTTTGCACGAACTTTTTTTTTACTTCAGGCGCCCCGAGCTGTAAATGAGCCACGAGGACAGTTTGACAAGTCCGTGACTTTTTATTTGAAAAATATTTTGTTCGACAAATACGCTGAAAACATTTGATGGAAAGTTTTTGAAACTATATATACATTTGCATTTTTGAGAAGCGTTTCTTCAGTGAAGACCGCATCACACGACAAAGATCTTTACTGTACAGCCACTTCTTTAGGTTTGAAAACAAAAAATGGCGCTATGGAAACTGTTGCTCATTCTGCAACTCTAGCGCCATCCATTGCTCGTATACCTTTTAAAAGTTCAAATATTCGTATAATATATGAAATCCATGTTACCGTAAAATACCTCTGAGTACATATGGATAGTAGACGGACTTGGAAAGCACAAATAAAATCAAAACAAAAGCAGCCAAAATTTAAAACTATAAAATGGCTTTTGGGCAACTCAGCCTAGAAAACAAAATATGACTTTACAAGGCGGAGCTTTAGCCAGTGTGAACATTTTTGTGGAACGGCGGGCACATCAAACATCGAAATCCTTCAAAGATATCAATCTGTAACTCTATGAAATATTGGAGACTCTCCTTGATATGCAAGCAACGAAGAAATACACAAAAACTTGATTGTTCCTTACGTCAAAGATGTAATGAGCAAAATATCGCCCAGATACTTGGAGAGACTGACTAATCATGAAAACGTACTTGCGATTAACCTACTAGACAATACTATGGAAGTTTGACGTCTGAAAAGATCTTACATGTTAGACCTTTCAGATCGATTCGTGTAATATAGACAATCAGATGATTTTCTCATATGATAGATTGCAAATGAAAATATATTAAGGGGAGGTTATTTTCAAATTAAGTCGCGAAAATTTTAGCTACATATTCGTAGTTTATAATGTGTGCAAAGAATTTTTCAATGCGATATTTATAGAAATAGAGTGTCTTGAATGCACATAAGTCAAGCGCGCTGAAGGACTTTTAAAAAATTTTAACCAGTTTTTTTTTTGAAACCATGTTTTTTATTAGAATTTTAAGCAGATGTCTTGAACAATTGTTTCGACTCTCATCATTTAAAACATGTTTGAAAGGATATAATTTTGTATGTCTTCTACTAAGAATATGCATGAAAAATTGTTAAATTGTTATTTTTAAGCAAGGTAAAAACTTAGTCTTATTTAGTATAAATCATAATTAATTAATTTCAATAAACAAAGAGCATATTTCATTTCATTACATTTCACTACAAGACGCTGGAGACTCAAATTCGTGGACGATGTCCTACGTGTAGAGGCAGACAAGAGTCGTCATTTTGAATTTCGTCGAGATAAGTATGTCCAATTATTGTACAATAAGAATCGGATTTAACAATCAAAATATAAAGTTTGTACAATATGTCTTTTCATCATGCCACGAATAATTCCGAAACTTTGCCTTCTTTTCGGCCAAATTTGAAAAAAGCTTCGTACACCTCCTAATAATTATTGGAATGGAAAAAAACATAAGTTAAATGCCGCCCTTGCTATAATTTTACCTGAGTCTATTAATTTTAGAGCACCAGAATTCCACTCAAAATTAATACGCGTCAAATTCAAAAAGTCGCAAGCTCTTGAACCTGCCCTCGCATATTACTTATGTTAACTTTTTTTTCAGTGTTGTAGCTTAAAAAGTTTTCCTATTTAGCATCTGCGAAACTTTGGAATATGAGCCTTTGCACAGATAATTATGGCAGGAATTAAATTTTTTTTATTAATATTTAAAAATCTTGACACATTTTCCTACTTTTGATTTTTATGGAAAATTTTTTTACTCTGTTCCCGTTCGTTCATGGGTGTTATAGATTTGCAAAACACGAAGAAAAAAGTGTGACAGGAACATCAGTATTAACCAAACATTAAAAATAATGAGTTTAGGATTTGAGTCCTTATTCATTGCCAAAAAAAAAAACTTTTTATATTTGATCCAAATATCAATTCGAAGCGATGTCAAAGTTGTTAAGAGATAAACTTAAGAATATTTTTTCCAGGCGAATAAAATGTATTTCAAAATTATTTTTTTGAACGTCCTTATGCGTAAAATAAATATCCTTGGAGGCAGTCTAAAGATTTCAATAAAACCAGATTTATTTTGTGTCGATACATTGCTTAGTTCTTTTTTTAATTAAATTTGATTAAGCTTTTAAAGCAAAAACGTGATACAGTATCGTGTGATTGACTTGATCCCAAAAGACTTTTCAAGTCTGTTGGATTTATTACCGCCACTTAGTTCCAGTACAAGGTACGTAAGAGGGCAAAAAATTTATATGACATTTGCATGTACTGAAAAGATAAATAAATCATAATTTTGAACTGAAAATAAGTTAGAATTGAATGAAACTAGTGTACTTGAATATTGGTGATATTTGGAACTTGCCAAGACACAGTAGCTAAAGCTATCATTAGATCTTGAAAAGTTTTCTTGTTCGCTTCAAATTGAAGCTTACTAAGAGATTATATTTTTGGATGTAGTTTCCATAAAGTAAAAGAATTCTTAGGATATTAGAAGTTGGGTTTGTAAAATATAATTTTTTTACAGATAGATAGCAATTTACGCCATTTTAATCTGCTTCTTTGTTTAAGGCTTTTATGTAATAATGCATAGAATATTTACGAAAAATATTGAAAAATATTATTTTAAACTGAGTACAATAAAATCTCCAATTTTCGCTTAGCATATTCTTAACAATGTAATGAGTTTCAAAAAAAAATTGTGTAAATTACAATAGTGAGATAAAAAAATTCAAATTGTATATCACCTCTGTCATTGTACGCATCGATACATTCAGAAATACAGTAGCCTTAAGACAAACTGGCTTCTGTGCACGATGGGCAATCATAATCAGCATCTTACGAAAACGTAAATCCGCTTGCGTCCAATCCATATTGTACACAGCCTCAGCTACCCGGCCACTCTGCCAAACGTAAAATCATAGATTTTAAACTATACCCTTGAAAAAAAAACATTTAGCAAACCGAGTCCACTAGCCTCTGGCTAAAATTGCTTATTAAAAATATCTCTGCCAAGCTCGCAGTTAGGAATAGGACCACCTTGACGCCCAGCTCAGTGTTGAAACCAACGGTTATTTGAAAGCCCGTAAAGCATACGAGCACGGATGAGGTGAAAAAATTTATAAACAAAGGCACACCAAAAACTCCGTTCATCAAATCCGTAAGGCTGCAAATTAGCCAGTTCATCAGCAATAATTGCTTCAAAGTTATTTTGCCAGCTCACCTCAACAATTTGTTATGATATTTTATCATTTTCCTTAGATGTTGCATATCCAAGTCACAGCCATTGGGCACACGCATAGCCTGCACTTGGTATTGCTCCAAAGATCTAGCCAAATATTCGTAATGCATAATAACCTGAGAGACTGCGGAAAAGATTAGCAAATCGCTCGAAATATGGCCCCATGTGGCTGAATATCCGGCATAAGCCTGGCTAAAATACAGCAGATAAAAGCTCCAATTGTCGTGCCAATTCCATGGCGCCGAAGATGCGTAGGGCAAACGCTGTTCTATGGAATCTTTGAGCACATATTTCTGTACAATGAACTGCGTAATAGCCAAGAAGTTGTACGAGGTGATGAGCACTGAATTGAGCACACTAAAGATGCGAGTAGTCCGCTGGATTTTGCTCAAATGCCATTTCACTCTATACTGTTGCTGCTGAGCTGCATCTTTCAATGGAAAAATGGATTCTAATTTGCGCAGAAACTCATTTAGTTTTTCCCTTTGCCGCCACATTGTCAAAATCTTGATTTCACCAACAGTTGAATATCCAATGTAGGTCATTGTCATGGTGCCTTGTATGAAAAAATCACTATCCCCAAATGATAGCACTAAGAAAATGATCTCCTGGATAATCACCAGTGCAAGATTGCCAACGCCAAGTATTAAAAATGGATATAGCCATCGACGATATGATGGAGTTTTTCCTATAGGCTGATAGGGCTCGATGCCTATTAGATGATTGAACAATATAGCGACGTCCAAGAAGCTATGAAACTTGGCCAATTTCGGTGACATGGCTGCGACTCAGCTTAAACAGTTTGAATTGGACAATCAAATACCTGCTTTTATACAAAACAATATGTGAATCTCGCAAAGCGTTGCTCGACTGTGGTATACTCTGTATTGCATTTTTTCAAGGAGAGTTTTTATTTGTACCTGATATGGACTTTGTTGTGATTAGGCGTATAAACGGAAATAGTTTTCAAGATCGAACTTTACGTAATCGGCTTTACAATATACTCTCTTTTAAGCTACCTCTGTCTTCTATCAGTTACTTTATCAGTATCTCTACTTGACTTCTTAGGAATTGGGAGTCACCTGCTGTTTTGCTTTTTTCCTAATATATTGCTGAAATATTTATTTGCCTTTCCATTTTCCTAGTCTCTGATCTGAGTCAGTGCCACCTATAGGTTTTGAGGATCATAACTATTCCTTCATACTTATTTTCTTTCTAAAAATGAATCCTCTTTAATTAATATTTATAAAGGTATTTCGGTCTTCATCCTTTTCGTCAATTTTTTGGTTTATCTAGCTTTTGATTAAAGTGCCAGTAATTTATTATTGAGAGTACTTAAGCACCAGAAGATGAGTACAACAAATATTTAAAAGGAGTTTAAAGGAAAAGTGGCAAAAAAATCGCTTTGAAACTTTCGGTATCTTATATTTTACAGAGCTGAACTTTAACAAGATGTCTTCAATATAGTGTTCGTAATTCTCAATATTCTTCTAAGGCGAGCAAAATTAGACATCGACATTTTCGCGCAGTTTTTTGTAGCATTTACCTTTTCTTACAGAATTTATTATAAGGACGAGCTTATTTGTAAAGGTTAACTGCTACTCAAGGTGGTAATAAGCATATTGCTATTGAGATCTTATCTTGCATAAATCTATAACACCCTCTGACTATAGGGTATAAAAATGACTAATACCAATTATATCTGCTAATTGATTGAAATAATAAAATTCAAAACTATATAATTGTTCTTACATGAAATATTTAAAATGGATTGGGCTTTGTTGTCCAATTTATAACTTGATCGTAGTGGCACATGACCAATGTCCTTGGGTTATTCATCAGTTTTAAATACCCTTTACCGAAGGATACCTTAGATATGTGCAATATGTGTTGCAGTCTAAAAGATGCTCTGTAAACCTATAGAATTTTCAAGCTTTGCTACTAGTTATCTTAAACTGATCATTAGTTATATGCAATTGTGCGCCAAGGCAGGATCATCAAACTATATAAAAACTTCAATCTCAGAAAATTACCAAATATATATAGGTAAATAGCATTCATATTGTCACATTAAACATAGTCATATCATCATCTTTCTGCCTTTGTATTACAGCATCCCTATATTTTTACAGTAGATAAAGACTTTAAAATTAGATTTAATTAAAAAAAAAAGCTTTTGTATGACATTGAAAATGTGGTCTAAATAAAATTTTAACTTGAAACTGCTTGGACGGCTTGACGACCACAAATTGAAAAATACAGGAACACAGTTTTTCAGAAATACTGTCGAGAGTATCCCAATGTTGAGTTCCTCTCACGTTTAAGCTATATACATATGTATATATATATATATATTTTATGCAGTTAGCTAATTGCTTAATAAGTCCAACAAGCAATCAATACCAAATCAAATAGTGACATGGCCATTTGAGCCCATTCAGAATTGTAGCAGCTGGAAACATTTTTTTCAAGCATTTTGATAGCAGTAAAGATGGAAAAGTTTAAGAGAACACACCAAAAAAAATTTACTAGCCTACTTTTTTGGGAAGTAAAAAAATGGAAGCAAGTAAAATTAATTTTCGGGGGTTAGCCTATCATTGTTATTGAAACCTTGGGGCAGTACAGACGTAATTTTTCCTCAACTAATAAATTACAGCTGAATTTGTTTGTTAAAAACAAAATAAATAAAATAATTTTTTAATTAAAATAAAAATTTATATTTATGCCGTGCTATCGGAACTAATAGTAATTTCTTTTTACTACAAAAACGCAGTCTGAACGTATGAAATTGTGATTATTTGTTGTTATCTGGTATGCTAATTTAATTTTTGTTACTTATTTTTAGATTGTGTATAAAAAACAAATTTGTTTAAGTGCTGTGTTTATAAGAAGTTTTCAAAAGAGCACCAAAATTATAAAAGCTCTTGTGCATCCAATTATTTTTAAATTTGAAATTTATTTTTAAATACCAATTTTTGGTAGATATGTATTTCCTATTCGAGGTGTGCTCAAAAAGTATCGCGAATTTTGTGTTTTTTTCACAAATTATTTATTTATTCATTAATATCTGTTTTGTCCCCTTCAAAGTAGACCCCATGAGAAATTATTCACTTGTGCCAACGGTTTTTTCAATCTTCCACGCAAAACCCAATTTTTGTTCTTCCACCAATCCGGGCGTTTCTGGCGGATTGCTTCGCGCAAATTGCGCATAACTTGCAGGTAATATTCCTTATTGACCGTTCTACCCTGTGGCAAGAACTCATGATGCACCACGCCCCTGCAATCGAAGAAAACTGTAAGCAAAACTTTCACATTCGACCGAACTTGGCACGCGCTCTTCGGTCTTGGCTCGTGCGGCAGCTTCCATTGAGAAGATTGAGCTTTGGTTTCCACGTCATAACCATAAACCCACGATTCGTTACCAGTTATGACCCTCTGGAGCAAATTTGGTTCGGCGCGGACAGATTCTAACATCCCATTAGCAATGTTCATACGATGCTGTTTTTGGTCGAAATTGAGCAATTTTGGTACGAATTTCGCGGCGACCCCTCTCATGCCCAAGTCATTTATAAAAATCGAATGGCACGAGCTAATCAATATGACTAGGTCCTCAGCAACTTCTCTACCTGTGATTCGACGATTGGCCAATACCATTTCCTTCACTTCATCAATTTTTTTGGTGAGTTTTTAAAGTGCTCGAGCGTCCCGCACGCTCTTCGTCGTTCACATCTTCTCGGCCTTCTGAGAACATTTTGTACCTCCGATAAACGTTGCTTCGGTCCAAGGTTGCTTCTCCGTATGCCACAGTCAACATTCGGAATGCATCTATCCAGCACTTAATTTCGTTTTTCACACAAAATTTGATACAGGTTCTTTGATCCATTTTTTTGAATAGGTAAAATTCGAAGACGAGCCAAAACACGTGCAAGCAAAGCAGCTGTCAACAATTAAGTGAACATTCAAAATGGCCGAGCTTGTCGGCATAAGTGAGAGACATGAGTACCAACATAACGCCACAAAAAAATCTAAATTCGAATATACGCAATACGCGAAAATTCAAAATTCGCGATACTTTTTGAACACACCTCGAATCAGGCGAATTAGCTTTTATTCAAATGATTTTTATTTTTGACAGCCATTTATGAGTGTCATACGATCACTGAGCTGATCCACAATATATTAAATTTATATGCTTATAGGCAAGAAAATATATATTTTCTTTATAATATTGCAAAATATTTCGCAACAGTGTAATCTAAAGATCACTTGCAATATATACTTAAGAAGACTCTGCACTGAATTCAAAACGTTGCTAAATGATTGTCGCATCCGCCATCCCATTACAGTAGGCCGCATGATATTGCCCAGGTCTCGCATACATAGTACTCCGTGGAGGCTGAAACATTAATCGAAGATGTTACGGAGGAAGGTTTGAGTATGTCGTACACCTTAATGGTCACTAGTGGATTTATGATTAAGAGATGGTAAGGAGTGCGAAATACCAATTAAGTGATTCCGAATTTGCATTAGTAAGTATAGTATACATAGAGGCATTCATAATTTTAAACCTATGATGCCATTTACAGTGCATCCTACTAATATCTGAAAATTTAATTAACGACGTCACATTGATGAAGAACAGAAACCTGGTAGCTGATCAGCGAAGACAAGATCTACTGAAATCCATTTTTACACTTTAAGTAAGTCACGACAAATTTATCCGATGGCCTTTAAGCTACCGAATGCTATTGCTTGTGGTTTTCATTTAAAATATTCAAAATTCAAGAATCTTTAATGTTCTTGTTATATGGTTTATTTGACTATGAAAAATATATGCATACGATGGCGATCCCAGAATTAGACGACAAATTAGTGTAGGTAAATGTTCGAAAAGAAGAAATTTTGACAGCTTAAGTTCAAAGTTTATTTTTATTACATTCTGCAATAAAAACATTAGAAAAATTTATTGAACATTCACCAAAACTTTTATATTAGATCGACTAAGTCTGGGACACCATCACCATTTTAAAAAAGCCAACAATGGTTTTAAATAGGTTTATTTTTTATGCTCAACTAAGTACTCATTTTCCAAATTTATTTGTTTTGCAAAGTATGTTTTGAGATATTACTATTATATTATTATATTATTATCATACAATCTGTTCAACAATAGAGTATCTTCATATTATAGCAATCAACTACAATTGTAGTTAGCCTATTCTGAATTATTTTTTAAATTGCATGTTAAGCTAGTCATCTCCCAGTTTTTAATTAATAACATAGTATAATAGAAATTAAAATGAAAATTAAATTAAAAATCTGAAATTTCAATAATGGAGCTTGATAGATAACCTAAAAAATCAAGAAGAATTAAAAAAAAGAAGAATATACAATTTAGCATTTTCCTGAAAAAAATCGGTTGAGGACAACTAGAGATAGTTGCATTGTAGACAGTTTTAAAGCAATATCAATAGAAAAAATTATCCATTGCTTTTTATTTTTCTTAATATTCCATTAATGTCGTTGTCCAAAGAATAGTAACAAAATTATAATTGATTTCTTAGTAGTTAATGTTGTTTCCCCTTCTGCAAAATTCCAGATTACACCACTGACAGTTCCTAAGTCCACAAATGCTGTTTGAAATGCGTATTTCAGTATGGTGCGCTTGTGTACTTTATGTCAATTTTTTTCACCGGAAATTAAATTTAAGCTCGATTATGGCAAAATTTATGCCTACCGCTGTGGCTTGTCATAAAAGGGCCTAGCCATTAGCGAAACTCCCACCGAAATAGCCGAATACTACAATTTCTATCAACCCTGGTACATAGGGAGCAATATGCAAATTCCCACCTAAAGCAAAATGGCCTAATGCTATTATGTAGACTGATTTATGTACACAAACATATACATAAACGTGGTCACAGATAGAAGGTGTTGACAGCAGCGTTTGCATGTGTGCAAAATTAGTAAACGTAATTTATTTAACGTATCTGGCAATCGCGTATACGCCACATGGACCAACGCAACAGTCAAATAGAAACTGTTTAATTAATGCTAAGCTAGGCACATTTTAATGAATATTTTATAACGACCGAAAGCAGGTATCAGAACAATTGAAATAATGAAAATGTTCATGCCTTAAATCTCTCTAAACTGGAGGAAGCTAATTTTCAGGCTATCAAACCCGGCGAGCTAACACCAAAGCTGCTGTACACATTTGCTTAATTAGGTATAAAGCCCAAAAATAATTGCAGCAAAAGCCGCTGCATGGCTAGCAGTGTGCTGCCTGGTAAACAATTTGCCAGATTTAGTAGAGAAGTTGACTTTAAGCCAGGTGCAGCGCACTTGTTGCCTGAACGTCGCTACACTTGGAGAAAATTTGCAGTCCGAGCTGGATTTGGCTTATTTCAAAAAGTGTACTCTTTTTTAGACCATAATTGTAACTAACTATGTACTTGGTTGAAAATGCAACAATTTTCCATTTTGAATCCAACCGCAGATTTACACATAATTGAACCGTTCTTAATTGGAAATGTTAACTTCAACTTTTCGTGATATTAGTTATCGTTACATATATGTTATTTAAGTTTTTATAATTTTAGCAGCGGAGCTTAATTAGTTTAGTTTAATTTAATTTTATTTTATTTTATTTTATTTTATTTTATTTTATTTTATTTTATTTTATTTTATTTTATTTTATTTTATTTTATTTTATTTTATTTTATTTTAATGCAAATTATTATTAAAATACTTAGAGATTGTCCTGGTCTATAACAAAAAATTTCATTTTTTCCACAGTGTTCTTGACTTTTATTTTAGTAGGCATAACCCACTTTTAGTGGCCTTTTCGCTGTCCTATCAGACTTACCTGAAATGGTATGCAAAAGAGTCCTATGATGACATCGGCTAGCGCCAGATTGGCTATGTACATGTTGGTAACGGTGCGCATTTGCCGCGTGGTGGCCACAACCCAGATGACTAACGTGTTGCCAATGACAGCGATGATGCTAATGCCGCCATAGAAGATGGACAGAAGCGCGATAATCTCAGCAGGTGCCGCATACAGACGCTCTGAAATCAAGGAAATAATAAAATATGGTTGGTAAGTGGTGGAAAAAAGTTGCTAGAAATTTAAGCAACAGCCTGGACTCTCATTAATAAAATCGCCTGACAGTTGGTTGAGTCGTGTCCTTGACGTTAATGTCAGCTTTTGTAATTTATCTGAATACGCTCTCAACTGCGGAGGCGGGCTAATGGCGTTAGGCATTCGATAGAGGCTGCAAATGATGTGATGTGTGTTGTTAACAGCAAAAATTAACTAAAGAAGAATAAAATAAATGGCCTATTGGGAACGTCTACTCGTTAAGTTATTTGATATCAACTGCTTGAGGCCGTAAAAAGGTGAAAATCTTCAGTTGACATGCTGCATAATTCTATCCTTAATAATGTGCTTTTTATTTCCTGAATAAATAAATATGTAATTCTCATCAAGTGACTGATAATGGTTTGCGTTTCTCAGATTTGGAGCTGCGAAAATATTTTTATACCCTGTACCGTATAGTACAAAGGGTATACTAAGTTTGTGCAAGCCGAAAATGTATGTAACATATAGAAGGAGTCGGCGGAGACACCCCAAAGTTACCTAAATAATGATCAAGGTGACTAGAGAAGTCGATATACCCATGTCCGTCCGTCCGTCCGTCTGTCCGTTTGAACGCCTAGATCTCAGAGATGATAAGAGCTAGAGTAACCAAACTTTCATATTAGATCCCATATTATTCCATAGGAGACAAGTTAATTTATTTTTTTTTTTTGTTTTATATCGGGGTTACTTTATATACATAGCTCCAATAGGGGTGTTTGACGAAATTTTTAGATGAATAATTCTTTTTTTTATAAAGATATCATAACCAAATTTAGCATTCAAAAGTTTTTTTTAGTTCCCCAGCACTGTACCAAATTTTATCAAAATCGGATGACTATATCATAAAACTCCCATAGGACCGATCGGCCAAAATAACTTTTTTTATACAAAATTCGCTATATTTAATTTTTTAATAAAGATATCGTAACTAGACTTGGCATTCAAAAGTTTTTTAGAGTACCCAAGCATTGTTCCAAATTTGAACAACATCGGTTGACTATATCATATATCTCCCTTAGGGCCGATCTTCCAAAAAATCGATTTTTGAACAAAATTTGTTGTTTCGTTTGGTTTTTAAGATATTGGAATTAAATTTGGCAGTTGTAAGTTTTTTGCAGGACTTAAGCATTGCACCGAATTTTTTTAAAATCGATAGACTATTTCATATAGCTCCCATAGGAACGCTCGGTCCAAAAAAAAACGTTTTTTTACCAAAATTCGTTGTGTTTCGTTTGTTTGTAAAGATATTTGAACTAAATTCAGAATTCCAATTTTTTTTTTGAGGTATTAAGGCACTTTGACAAATTTGATCGAAATCGGTTGACTATATCATATAGCTCCCATAGGAACAATCGGTCAAAAAAATGTTTGCTTAAAAATTCTTCTGTTTATGTTTTTTATGAAGGAATCGGATTTTATTGCAGGCTAGTGGTACAGGATATCCAGAAGTCGTCTGCACCCGATATTTTGTGTGCCATTTTTTTTAAATAATAAATGAATTTTAATTGAGAAACTCTCTGCTGGATTTAAGGTTATGCAAGAGTTTGACATTCTTTTATGAAAGATATGAACTATGTGAACGTATAGTATACCAAAAATTAGTTTTTAGTTTAATTTTTATATAATACCACGTTCCAAGATCGGTTAAGTTTCAGAAAAAAAATATTTAACTGCGATGCTAAAATTGTCTTCAATGTAGCAATGAAGACTGTGGACTGTAATGCAGTCACTGTAAATGATCTTCAGTCTTTTCATTTTTTTAGTTTTGTGTTTGCGAAATTTAGATTTTCACCCAGATAAGCCTAATCATTTTTTTGCGGATGACTAAGCATATGAAGAAGTTTATTGGCTTTGAACAATTTTTAACATTAATATTTATTGTAAAAAAGTAATCAGAAATATTTCAGTTCTCCATGTAGATAACATCGCCATCGCTCGAACCATACATGGAAGAATATTTTAAGCCTTAGAGATTAAATCACTTTTAAACATACATAATTGGCACTCCCAAGTTAATTTATAACTTTTTAAAAACTTTTATTTTCAGAACCAAATTCTACCTTCGAAAATTAGGGCCGCAGACTAGAGACTGTAGAGCTTCTATTAAAGAAACAGCTAATAAGGCATGGCAATAGGCTGTATTTAAAAAAAAAAAAATGTTATTTTCAGGCATAAATTCGTCCATTGAACATTAAGTCCGCACTGTAGAGCTTGAATTAAAAGAAGAAAAATAACCTAGCTTACCATGTATTAGATTAATAAAAAAAAGCAAAAAGTCCGAACTAGAAAAGAGTGACAACTTGTCCTTTAGGATACTTTTCGTTACAGGTCTCCAGCTATTCTGGCTGGATGATCAATTTTTTTTTGACATGAGAAATTTATAAAAACAAATGTATTTAAAAAAATTAAAGTAAATATCATCAATGCTCTGCTCTCTAATGCGTGATAGCCTGCGTATCAATATCTCAGCCATTTCCATAATCCTTAACTGAATATACTATACATATGTATATGTTGACAAAGTCTAATAAGTAATCTAATATGTAACAATTCCTTTGTCTTCCCCCTGTATATTATTTAATGCCCTTTTACACCGGCCAGTAAACAAACGGAAGCCAATTTTATTGTGATCGTTTCTAAAAAAAATACCGATAAAACACCAGAAATTGAAGTTCGTACAGGGTATGTCATGGTCGTACTGTCCCAACTGTAGCTTGCCCATTCGTTCGTTTTGTGGCTATTTGGAATTTTTAATTAACAATCAACAAACAATTTAAATGTTCTGATGTTAGATTGCAATAAAAACGCCATTTCAATGATGCTTTAAATTTTTAAATTTATTCCTTAATCAAACTTTTGTAATTTCTATTTTGTGGTAAAAGTTAATGTGCATGTATAGTATACATAATTATATATAAATTATAGTATACATTGTATACACATTACAAACTTTTACAAATCGTACAACTTAATAGTCATGTCAACCCATCCAAATCAACAGTCCAGCCGCAGTTTGGTCAGTTGATAAATTGCAGAGGTCCTTCTTAGGTTTGCCTTTTGGCAAAATGCCAGACATACCCACTAACACTGTCAATTACTTTTTCATTAGCGTAGCACCAAAAACAAAACAAAAAACAACAGAAACAGCAAGAAATTTGTCTAATTTGATGGATGATATACCGGCTTACATTAAGAGCTAAATGGAATTAAGTTTAATGGAGAATTCGTCCTTGACTCACCAAATTCAGCTTCTTCCTCGGCACCAGGCAACAGCTCCCGCCGCAGCTCTCCCTGTGTAATATCCATTTCCATGTTTTGGGCGCACTCTTAACTTTTAACAAAAAATAAATAAATTGTCGTTTTCCTATTAAAAGTTTCTTGAATATGGCGCGCTATTCCGGCTTTGCGCTGAATGACCAAATTCGTTTTATTTATGTCTTCCAATGCATTTTAATGCGCAGCTCAGGACTCATTTTGGTACAGCTGCAAAAAAATGCAAATTAAATAAGCAAAAGATTAATTTTTTGTTTCAAATACAGAAGTATCTAAAGCTTATTTTCAGCATTATGTCCATTATAAGTGTTGCGAAAGTTTAATGATTCCAAAAGATTTACGACAAACGATTCCTAGAAAATTTTAATTGAAGAAATTATTTACATTGCAAACAAAATCAATCTTCTTTCCGCTCAGCAGCTCAATTGTGTAGGTGGTAAATAGAATTTATGGCCAGGTAGCGCAAAGATAAATTAATGTAAGAAAAAATGAAAAAATATTTTAAATCAAAGACCAGTGTCAAGGCAACCAGACTTTTAATAGATGAGAAGCCATCTGCAGCTACAGCATACTATTTAGTGGAAGATATCCTCTGGTCTTCCAGTATACTGCGGAAAACGGATGTAAATAGAACACTGTGTCAGTGATTGTTTGCTGTCAGTTGTCAGATTTCGCATGGCTCATCTTGCTTTACATAATTGAATGCAAACTACTTGGACGTTTCCATAATGTTTTTGAAGCAGCTGTGCTGCCGCCCTCAAACTGACCCAGTGGCTGTTTTTGTAGCCTCCACATAAGCATATTTCCCCCAACTGCGGCTATAAAGTTGCAAATTTATATCACTTAACCAACTAACTTGGGGCTGAGAACACAGCCGGTGGCTACTTTGGGTCTAAATTGACATTTTACTCTTAATTTGTTTGGTTTCTTATTATAGTTGTTGTACATAAAAATATGTGTTTTTTATATATTAGCCTTCCTCCGGCAAAATTGCATAATATTTTGCTGTTTTTATTAGTCAGTGACATTCTGTATTATAACTAGCAATGTTTTTGTTGCTTTATTTTTGATGCACATTTTCAACATCCTTCTTAAAAAAGAAACCAAACAAAACAGAATTTTTTTAAAAGCACCGAAAAATTCTTTCTGTTTATGGTTTAACAAAGTTATGCGTAGCATAGCAAAAAATTCGAAACCGACTTTTTTTCTTTTGGGTTGTTGAAGCCACTTACTTTGCAGACGATTTAAATAAATTTAACGAAATATGAGGGTAAAATTTCTGACAAATGCTACCTGATTTGAGACATTTGCAAACTATTCGTAAAACAGCATTTCTGAGTCTTAACTTTAAAAATGCATTGTACTTGAACTAATTTGCCTACAAGTCTTGATTTAAGTCATGTTTGATAAATATTTTTTTTGCAAAAATATCGACTTTTAAAATCCGCGCACTCATAGTTGTTATTTTTTCCAGATGAATTTTTTTTTTAATGTACTATTTTGCTTTTTCGCCCTATGCTCCACCTAGGGGCGATTACTCGCAAACGCATAATAAACCTCTACACTAGTCTAGGAATAAATATATATAACATGGGCTGAAAAGTTCGTAGGCTAACATATAAAAATATGGCGGACGTAAAGTCGGGAGCGGACGACTTTAGGATACCCTGTACCACTAGCTTGTAATAAAGTCCGATTTCTTCACAAAAAACCAAAAACAGAAGAATTTTTAAGCAAACATTTTTTTTTTGACCGATCGTTCCTATGGGAGCTATATGATATAGTCAACCGATTTCAATAAAATTTGACACAGTGCTTAAATACCTTAAAAAAGATTTGAATGCCAAATTTATTTCAAATATCTTTACAAACAAACAAAACACATCGAAATTTGTATAAAAAACGTGTTTTTGGACCGATTGGTCCAATGGGAGCTACATGATCTAGTCAAACGATTTGGATTAAATTTAGTACAGGGCTTAGGAACTATAAAATACTCACGAATGTCAAATTTGGTCCCAATATCTTAACCGACAAACGAAACACAACAAATTTAGTTAAAAAATCGATTTTTTGGAAGATCGGACCTATGGGAGCTATATGATATAGTCAACCGATTTTGTTCAAATTTGGCACATTGCTTAAGTGGTCTAAAAATTTCCAAACGCCTAATCTGGTTACGTTATCTTTATTAAAAAAACGAAATATAGCGAATTTTTCTTTAAAAAAGTTATTTTGGCCGATCGGTCCTATGGGAGCTATATGATATAGTCAACCGATTTCGATCAAATTTGGTAGAGTGATTGGGAACTATAAAAAACTTTCAAATACCAAATTTGCTTACGATATCTTCATAAACAAACGAATTATTCATCTAAAACGCTTTTTTTTGTCGAGGTCGTCTCAAACACCCCCATGGGAGCTATATAATTTATCCCCGATATCAAAAAATAAAATAAACTTGCCTCCTATGGAATAATATGGGATCTAATGTGAAAGTTTGGTAACTCTAGCTCTTACCATCTCTGAGATCTAGGCGTTCACACGGACGGACAGACGGACAGGCGCGCAGACGGACATGGGTATATCAACTTCTCTATTCACCCTGATCATATTTTTGGTAACTTTGGGGTGTCTGCGACGTCTCCTTCTATATGTTACATACATTTTCGGCTTGCACAAACTTAATATACCCTTGGTACCGTACGGGGTATAAAAACAGGGTATAAAAACAATTTTTTGGCAAAATTCGATTTTTTTATTAAACGTAGTTGCCTTCGAGGCCGATACACCGATTATAGCGATCTTAAAACTTTTCGATACCATTGTTATAATACGATTTCTCACTAGCCTCAAAATGGGCCTTCATTTCGGCGACCACCTCTTCATTGAGCTAAATCTCTTTCCAGCGATCATTCTCTTGAGGTCTGAGAACAGGAAAAATCGCTGGGGGCCAGATCTGGAAAATACGGTGGATGCGAAAGCGAAATTCATTTAATTTTTCTATATTTTTCATTGATTTGTGACACGGTGCATTGAAACAGCACGTTTTTCTTCTTTAAATGGGATCGTTTTATAGCGATTTCTTCCTTCAAACGCTCCAATAACGCTATATAATAGTCGCTGTTTATGGTCTTACCCTTTTTGAGGTAATCGATGGAAATTATACCGTGTGCATCCCAAAATACCAATGCCATGACCTTACCAGCAGACTTTTGCGACTTTCCACGCTTTGGAGTCGGTTCATGGCCTGCAGTCCACTCAGCTGATCCATTGTGATATACGAGGTGTGCTCAAAAAATAATGTGACTTTTCAAATTTCGCGGGCAACGTATATTCGATTATCGATTTTTTTGTTTTGTTTTGTTGTGTTGCTACACTCTTCCCGAACATCTGTACCAAATTTCAAGTGAATGGCATTTTTGTTTGGTTGTGAGAGGCGTAAAGGTTATAAGTGTTTTGCGTGCTCGGCGATTTTTTGCTATCGAAAAATATGGATCAACGGATTTGCATCAAATTTTGTGTAAAAAATAAAATTAAGTGCTCCGTAACACTTGAAATGTTGACAGTAGCATACGGTGAAAGTGTTCTAAATAAAAAAAATGTTTACAAACTCTTCCAAGATAGCCGGGAAGATGCCAATGACGAGCCTCGCTCTGGACGCCCAAGCACGTCAACAACTGATGGAAACGTTCAAGCAGTGAAGAAAATTGTTTTGGAAAATCGTCGAATCACTATCAGAGAAGTTGCTGAGGATGTCGGTATATCCTCCGGCTCGTGCCATGAAATTTTTTTCTAACGTTTTGGGTATGAGATGTGTGTCAGCGAAGTTTGTTCCGAAATTGCTAAATTTTGACCAAAAGAACTGTCGCATGAGCATCGCTCAAGAGCTGTTGAATGACGTCAACGTCGACCCAGATTTACTCAAAAGGGTAATAACTGGTGACGAATCATGGGTATATGGTTATGATATCGAAACCAAAGCCCAATCGTCCCAATGGAAACGGCAAGAAGAGCCAAGACCGAAAAAAAACGCGGAGCACTCTAAAACACTTATAACCTTTACGCCTCTCACAACCAAACAAAAAATGTCATTCACTTGAAATTTGTACAGATGTTCGGGAAGAGTGTACCAACACAACAAAACAAAACAAAAAAAATCGATAATCGAAAATATGTTGCCCGCGAAATTTGAAAAGTCACATTATTTTTTGAGCACACCTCGTACGACGTAAAAACTCGTTATTATTACGGTTGAAAATCGCTAAACATTGCTCCGAATCATCAACTCGTTTTTGCTTTTGATCGATTGTGAGCTCGTGCGGCACCCATTTTGCACAAAGCTTTATCATGTCCAAATATGCATGGATGATGGGTCCAAAACATTCCTTTGACATCTTTAGAGTCTCAGCTATCGCGAACAACTTCACTTGACGTTCACCCAAAATTATTTTGTGGATTTTTTGATGTTTTCGTCCGTAACAGCCTCTTTTGAGCGTCCACTCCGTGCATCGTCTTCGGTCCTCATTGCGCTACGCTTAAAATTGGAAAACCATTTCTCAACCGTATATTTTGCTGGTGCAGAGTCCGAATAATGTTTATCAAGCCAAATCTTGGCTTCAACAGTATTTTTTTCCCAAAAAGCAATGTTTAATCAACACACGAAATTCGTTTTTTTCCATGTTTTTCACAATAATAAGAGTAGCTTTAGTCAGAATGGTACATCTCACGAACCAATAGTCCGACAGTTGTCAAATTTATTCACGAATCTTTTGAAAGAAACTCATATGAATTTAATTCTAGTAACTTAATATATGGGTCAGCCTACGAACTTTTCAGCCCACCTAGTATATATAAAAAAAACGCTTTTCGATAAATTCTCTTCTATCCATTACTCTTTTTAATGAATTTCTATAAATGCTTGCACTGGTCTTTATTGCAAAACAAACATTGCAAAAATTCCATTTATTTTCTCAATTGCTTGTTACGAAACAAAAAAGAGGCTTAGACTTCTGCAAACACTTGATAAGACTTAACATTATTGCCACTTTTCGACTACTTAATAAAGATTACATTTTACATTGATTAAATTTCAATTATACTTCGTTATTATTTTGATTTAAATAAAGACACAGTAATATTAGCTGAAAGGGTCTAGCTGGATAAGTACTGGAAACTGCCCCCAACGATTTTTGAAAAGTAATGATGCAATTCGATGCAGAATGGCAAAAAAAATTTTAGACCAAATTTCAGTTTTTAAACTTAACTCAATGCGGCTTAATTTAAAAAACTTGTCTTTCAAGTGTTTTTGATTCCGACAAAATTACTAAATATAATATTTTGGAGCCAATTTTTTTTTTTAATCTAATTTATCACTAGGGATTTAGAAAAAAATAATAAATCTCGCTTGCAATTAACCTTCTAGATAATAGTTTGGTTGTTAGACGTCTGAAGAGATTTCATATTCTGGACCTTCCAAATCGATTTTTATAATATAAGGTTGTCAAAAAAGTCTTGCGGTATTTTTATTGAATTTTCAATTGTTCATAAAATTGGTTATAATAATGCGATTTAAGTCAAATATGCGCCGTTTTGTTCGATGACGAGTTCCCAACGAGATGCCAACTTCATAATGCCCCTCTTATAGAAGCTCGCTTCCCTATTGTAAAAAAACTCGGAGAGCCAATTTTCACAGGACTCTCTTGTGGACAACTTCCGATTACCAAGCGCGTTCGTCATGGACAGAAATAGGTGGTAATCACTTGGTGCGAGATCCGGACTATACGGTGGATGCAAAAGAACCTCCCATCCGAGCTCCCGGAGCTTCTGGCGCGTCACCAAAGATGTGTGTGGCCTGGCGTTGTCCTGATGGAAGACAATTCGGCCTCTGTTGATCAAAGATGGCCTCTTCTGCATGAGTGCTGCATTCAAGCGGTCCAGTTGTTGGCAGTACAGGTCCGAATTGAGCGTTTGGCCATAGGGGAGCAGCTCATAGTGGATGATTCCCTGCCAATCCCACCAAACACACAGAAGAACTTCCTGGCCGTCAATCCAGGCTTGGCCACCGTCTGGGCAGCTTCCCCGCTTTTCGACCACGACCGTTTACGCTTCACGTTGTCGTAAGTGACCCACTTTTCATCGCCAGTCACCATCCGCTTCAAAAACGGGTCGATTTTGTTGCGATTCAGAAGCGATTCGCATGCATCCATACGGTCAAAAATGTTTTTGTGCGTCAAGTCGTGTGGCACCCATACATCGAGCTTCTTTTCAATCCAAGCTTCTTCAAATGGTTTATAACGGTTTGATGACTCATGCCCATTTCTTGGCCGATGCTACGGCTGCTACTATGCCGGTCTCTTTCGATCAATTCAGCGATTTTATCGCAATTTTCGACATACAGGCCTTCCGAACCGTGGCGCATCTTCGATCACCTCTGCACCAGAACGAAAACGTTGAAACCATCGTTGTGCGGTGGAAATAGAAACTGTATCGGGTCCATAAACTGCACAAATTTTATTGGCAGCATGAGATGCATTTTTGCCTTTATCGTAGTAGTACTGTAAAATATGCCGTATTTTCTCTTTATTTTGCTCCATGTTTGCGACGCTATAACTCACGAACGACTAAAAGCAAACAACAATTAATCAAACACGTGTTAGCACGTGAAAAGAGCTTTCCAAAAGCTCTAGCGTGAACCGATGCGACGAATACAACTAGAACTACGCGCTTCCAAAGACAAGCTTGCGGAAATACCGCAAGACTTTTTTGACAACCTTATATATGCAGTTTAATAAATAATATGGAATAAGTAATATGTAAGAAATAATACAATGTATTATATACAATTTAAATTGGTGTTGCTCACTGGAGCATAACCAACCCTGTTAAATTTATAATATAAACAAATTTGTTAAATGTCAACAGACAGATCGCCAGACCGATCAGAAAAAAAATAAAAAATTTTTTTAAAACATTTCCAGAGAGTAAAAAAAAAATGAAATTCTATAATAATTTGAAATTGTAGCTTCTTCAAATTGGTCAGATTGTTAAAAGAGAACTGAAATTCACCAAAATTTTAAAAAAAAATAATTAGGTATTTAATTATCTATTATTTGACATCAGTTATCAAAAATATTGGAAAGTCAATTCCATTTGTCACTGATTATTCAATTTTATTATTTTACTTATGCTAAAGATTTAAATACAAAATACAGACTGACACAAATAGAAATGCAGCAACCAAATCAAATTTATATAATAATTTCAATCAATATTAATTTTCATGCCATGATTTTTTTTTTAATTTGGTTTAATTTCAAGAGATTTTATTGAATTTTAAGCAGCCAATTAGCATTGTGAAGTTCTCCAAAGTCTTTACCAAAAAGTAGTCGTTTTGCATATTTTAGCATTGTTGTCTATTGATTGGATGCCTTAAAGGCTACCTTGAATGACTCTAATCATTTGGAAAATGAATATTGACTTTTCGTCAGAAAGTCAGCAATAATTAAGTCAAACCAAACAAACTTTACGAAGAATTTTTTTTTCTTTTACCACTCGAGGGGACTTCAAATTTTAATTCAGCATGAATGACTACATTGCTAATTTATAAAGTATACATTAATTCAAAATTAAATAATTGCATTTTTAATAATAATTCTTAAGTGAACAAATATTCAATATAAGATATTTTGATGATTAAGAATCAAAGTTGACAAAACCAACGCCAAAAAAGTGTTTTAGATGACAGTATATATGTGTAGTCATAAGACATTTGAAATATTTTTTAAAGGTCTATCCAAATAAATGGATTCGTTTCGTAAAAACCCATATCAACTCTTATTTAAAGTTTTTTTTAGAATCTCACTAAATAAAATTTAAACATTTATATCAATACCTGTTATTTTAGCCTAGCATTAAATAAAAATTCGACACTTACTTAGTAGCTCCCTGTTTAGAACTCTAGTAATCCCAGATGTCTGGGATTAATCTTTTTAAATTTTATCTTTTTAAAAACCTGAACACTATTAAAGTTGCTTATGGTGCGACTTAATAAATTTATTTTCAAACATACCATAAAGCGTATAAGCAGCAAAATTTCTTTTGTAAACAGCGAAAAAAAAGATGATTTAGCCTAACTTTGGTTAATTTAGTAGGTATACTGTATATCTCCGAGTCCTTTTGAGCAAAAAAAAATAGTAATATTTTAATATTATTATCATATTTAAAGCCACACAGTCACGTTTCCAAGCAGCACCTATACTAATTTAATGCGCTCACTCGCGAAATTTAATCTGTGCATTATAATAATTTATGAACTCATATTTATCAACATTTGTCAAGCTTTATGAAAATTACTTGAGCAATGCTTGAAAATCTGTTCAGTAATATTAATGTAATTTTCTCATGCCTTTGTGAGTTATTATTTATCTACAAAGCACATGAGACTACACCAAAAACCAATTGCAACATACCCAAATCCCAAACTGTTGCTTTGTAACTAAACAAGAAAGAGATGAAAAGCTGAATACGATTTTCACACTTTACTTTGGCATTCAATGCGGAGCGTCCCTTATAAACTTTGATGTGGAATTTTCCAAACCAATACACTTTTGCATTAGATAAAGGGTATACTAGATTTGGACCCAGACAAAACATATGCCTGGCAAAAAATGGCAAACCCCTAAGGACCAAAGGAGAAGTGTTGGGAAGGTGATGAGCGTGTGCTAAACAACTTCACTTCTGATACTGACAAAATTTGGGAACCCATACACACAGCGCTATGGGTTCCTAAATGAACCACGCGCTAGACAATCTTCAACGCAATAAAACATGTGCAGAGGAATCAATAACTGCTGAGCTCCTTAGCCCACTCGCTTTAAATAAGCCATTTGCCAAATTTTAAAATTTCCAAGGCTTAGGAAGGCGCGCATTGCTTTTATTACTTAAGATAATTTATTTAAGAAGGAAAAATAAAGTTAAATAACTTATGGATTGCGAACTATGTGAACAACTGGCAACATTTAAAAGAGAAATACTAAGGGAATTCAATGAGCTTATTGAGCTTGCGGACGGTACGTTCAGAGCTTGCTATAATTCTGAGATGGAAGACCGATAGCCCCAAAAAAAAAAATCTATTATTCTATTTATAAAGGCGCAACTCATAAGTTGCCAAGGTAGACAAGATGGGCAAAGGGTGAGTGAAAGGAACGGCAAACAACGGAAAAATACTGTGCCGGTAGCGCTGAATCACACCGGGCTGTAATGGGTTGTGCATGATGATGATCAGAAGAGCAGGAGACAGTTAAAGTTAGCTTATATATGTATTGCCCAGTTACACCGATGTATAATCTTCTGTATATATAAAAATGGCGGACGTAAAGTCGGGCGCGGACGACTTTAGGATACCTGTACCACTAGCTTGTAATAAAGTCCGATTTCTTCACAAAAACAAAAACAGAAGAATTTTTAAGCAAAAATATTTTTTTGACCGATCGTTCCTATGGGAGCTATATGATATAGTCAACCGATTTCAATAAAATTTGACGCAGTGCTTAAATACCTTAAAAAGATCTGAATGACAAATTTATTTCAAATATCTTACAAACAAACGAATCACATCGGATTTTGTATAAAAAACGTGTTTTTGGAACGATTGGTCCTATGGGAGCTATATGATCTAGTCAAACGATTTGGATTAAATTTAGTACAGTGCTTATGAACTATAAATACTCACGAATGTCAATATGGTCCAATATCTTAACAAACAAACGAAACACAACAAATTTTGTTCAAAAATCGATTTTTGGAAGATCGGACCTATGAGCTATATGATATAGTCAACCGATTTTGTTCAAATTTGGCACATTGCTTAAATGGTTTAAACAATTTCCAAACGCCAAATCTGGTTACGATATCTTTATTAAAAGCGAAATATATCGAATTTTTCTTTAAAAAAGTTATGATATAGTCAACCGATTTCGATTAAATTTGGTACAGTGAAAAAAAACTTTCGAATACCAAATTTGGTTACGATATCTTCATAAACAAACGAATTATTCATCTAAAACGCTTTTTTTTGTCGAGGTCGTCTCAAACACTCCCATGGAGCTATATAATTTATCCCTGATATCAAAAAATAAAATAAACTTGCCTCCTATGGAATAATATGGGATCTAATGTGAAAGTTTGGTAACTCTAGCTCTTACCATCTCTGAGATCTAGGCGTTCACACGGACGGACGGACAGACGGACATGGGTATATCGACTTCTCTATTCACCCTGATCATATTTTAGGTAACTTTGAGGTGTCTCCGACGTCTCCTTCTATATGTTACATACATTTTCGGCTTGACAAACTTAATATACCCTTGGTACCATACGGTACAGGGTATAAAAATCAAATAAATTTTCGCCAGACCTATTTTAATAAAATATTAAGTGTGTGTTTACGTGCACCGTGTGGAAGGTTCTTAGCATAGTTTGAACATTTTCCGATAGGTGGCGCTCTTCAAAAATTACCAAAATGTAGAAATACATGAATTTCAATATAAAACAGAAAGGAGAATATTAATTTAAACTTAACTGGGATTCGCACGTCAGTCGAATAGGTCGGGTACACAGTAGGGACATATCGAGTGTACTATACTATCTGTACCTTTATATATATATATAAAGAAACTTGTATTTTACGTGTTACGCATGTTCTCAAGAACGCGTTGATGAATTTCAAATCTGATTTTTGCGTGTTTTAGAGGTTGTCAATACGGAAGTTTTAAGCCTTAAATCTTACGATGTTTATACACTTCAAGAGTATTCAAAAAGTTTGGGAAGAACAACGGCTGCTGGGCCCACTAGTTGAGTAAATAAAATAAATATGTACATTTAAAAAAATATTTTGTAAATTGTTGCAGTCTGACACTGATACAATTATTAAGTTCACATAAATACGTCTGGACCACCATAACTAACATCAGTCTAATTTAAAAAAAAAATTCTGTAAAATTTCACAAAATGTCCACAAAAATTTCCATTCCTCCCATGCTCAATGCTGCAATTCAGATCCAGGGTATTCCGCGGTTGTGTACTGTTTCAATCGATACTCATTTTTTCTGCTACCCCTTCATGACAATACTTTGTACAATTTTTTTTTCGTGTTATCAGACGTTGGAAACGTTTGGGCTTGTCTTGACAAATGCGTTAAGGACTACGGCTTGTAAATACAGCTCACTGCTCTTATTAAAGTTTGTGCTTTATCAACAAGAGCGACGCACAGGCTCGTGTCCCTGGAAACCTCTGTACACAATTTGCTGCAGCGTCTAAGGATGTGAGTGTGAGGACGTGAGTGAGTGTTCGTGCTCATGGGTTTTAGGGTTTTTTTTTTGTTTTGCGACAAACTGAGACCATTAAATCTCTGCATGTCACTTGTCACGACTCAGTAAAATGCAAAATGTGCAAAACTTTATGGAAAACATACAAGTAATATAATATGTTCAAAAATTTGTAAAATTCCATCGAAATGTTTAAATCAATGGCAAAGCACGGCCTGTCAAAATGACCTTATATTAAAGTGTGTCAAAAGTGCAAAACTTTATAATATATTCAACACAATTAGCCTAGGCAGCCAATTCAATTAGTCTACCTTCATTCAACGTAGCTCATTTTATAATTTGGCTCGTAATTTGCCTGTAACGCTTAAAGTTTGTTATGGGACGGCTTTTATGTGGCGCTTTTTATGGTTTCAACAGGCAAGTCTTGATGTGGCACCTTTTTTTCTGGCCTGTCAATAAGCCATAAACATTTAGCTTGAGTGTGAGTTGGATTGACATAGTAAATGGGTGAGTGAATATGACATAAGGTTACTTAGGTTACTTATGCGCACAAAAGTAGGCAACAAAAAGTTGTCACAATTTGACAGCGCGTTAGTAGGTGTATAAATGCTTTTAACGCAATATAGCAAAAACTCAATTTGTCTGTGAGGCACAAAGCCGCCCTGTATATTGTTTATATAAATGCCTAATCAAAGAAAAAAAAAGAAATTACTCCGAAAAGATTGACATCAAACTTTTTTGGCATGTTAAATATTTACTCGTAAAAACAAGCAGCAAGTACAACAGCACAGCTATGTACATAAAAGTCACTGTAAATTAATTTGCAGATTTTTCGGCTTTTGAGTCTGAAGCCTTTTATGATGATGTTAATGATGCTCAGCAAAAGCATAGCTCAACTGCAGCATTTTTCCGCGAGAACAACTTTCAATTTAAGTGCTCTCTGAGCTATATTTTGAAATTTTGTTGCATTTAATAAAGCATTGATTAAAAGCACTTATCTTAATAACAACATGAAAGGGATATGTTATGCTTCATTTAAAATCAATTGCCTTTTGCACGCAGACTCTATAGCCCATCAAAGTCACTTTCAGCTTATTCAAATAAAATATTGCACATACGACATGAGTGCTATCACACAATCAGTGAATTTGTAACCCAACAAAAAAAAAAAAGACGTTTACTAAAAATACTCAATACAAAAGACTTAAATTATATACCAAAATAAAGGAGAACAAATAAACAAACAACTAAAGGCAATGGTTAAATCCTTGTCTGTATCCAATAAATGACAATAGCTTTGAAAATTGCTGTCTGCGTTCGGGGACTTAGGCTACTTGCTGAAATGGTCTTCTTGCCTTATTTTGTGTTTTTTGGAGCATGTCTGCAGGTTCCCTTTTTTTTTAACAATGACAAAATTCTTTCAACAGTAGCTTTGACTTTTGGCAACTGTTTGCCAACTTATATGGAACCGTTCTGCCTGACTTCGTTTGACCCTGTTAAGCACAAATGTTACATTTGAGCTTAGCCCATGGCAGCTTCATTCGGCCGACTATGCCAAGTTTACGTTTATCTTGGCTTAAGTCTGACCATTTCTTGAGCTGGCAAAGAGATTAGCAATGACCCTAGATTATGTTGGTTTATTATATGGCAAACTGTATCAGTGTATAGCTAGGGCATAAATTAAACTTAATTTAAAGACAAAGCGTGACAGAAAAATTATTATGTATGAGCGTAAGTGCACTGCTTCGGCCATTTTGGTTATCGCCATCAACCAATTATTTTGTTTTTCTAATCGCTTTATGGCTGCATTAGACGTTTCGTGGAAATTGCAAAAAGTAAGCTACGCTTTTTACCTGTAATTTATTTCTATTTTATGTTAATTTTCAAATGAAAAATGAAATTTCATTGTTTTGTGTAAATATGTTTACGTTCTTGGTTCAAACGCAAGAGGAGATAAACAAAATGTATTTTATGCAAATATTATCGATTTTCTTTTTTTTGTCTGTGTTGATGGTTGAAAACTATATATATAATTGCTTCATAAGCGTTATTAATTCTTTAGTTTACTTTACTGTTTTATTGTAGGTACTAGCAAAAACACTTTAAAATATAAAGCGAGTATAATACAATATTCTATAAATATATGTAGCAAACATTGCAGCAAAATTTGTAATTTAATTTGTTTTTGTACTCATATGGTTAAAGCAAGCATTTTATTATATTCTTTAAATATATGTAGCAACACGTGGCACAAATTTCACAGAAATTTGTTAATCTTAAAATAGGGACCAAAAGGATAAAGGAAACAATGCTTATTGTTGTTTACCCTAATAGCGACAATATTGGCACACTCTTAATTTTTTTAAATTTTTTGAATAAATAATTGAAATAAGACCATGGTATTATTAAGTTGCTAATCTCTCTACCAAATCGTACAACAATTTTGAATCACTTTTCTGGGGAATGACGACTTCTACTCACGGGGCTAGTGTTTAGATATTTAAAGAATTTATAATTTCAAATTTTGTATTTAAAGCATAGTAATAAAAATATAATATTATCTATGAATATTATAAATTTTCAAAACTTAATGTTAATTTTTTTTTGATAATTACTTTTCAAACTTCAAATTGATATTGATAAATTTACTTTAGCCAGATTTATATTTTTTTTAAAAAGTTATTTTACTTCAATAATTATAGTATAGTCCATAATAATTGTTTAAAGCAATTGTAAATTTTATATAACAAAATATTCATTAGTGTTTGAGTTACGCTTCTTTTTGTGCGACACAAAAAGTGAATTTGGTGATTTTTACACTGTCTAAAATTATTCAAAAAAAAGGGCGTTTAAATTTTGTTTCCTGAATGGAATAAATGCTGCAGAAACGTAAAAAATGTGGAAGATGGCTTATGGGGACCGAGTTCGATCAAAATCAACATATGATTGGTATAAATTGTTCAAAGAAGGTAGAGAACGCGTTGAAGACGAAGAACGCCCTGGTCGGCCATCGACGATGCTCACATCCAAAATGTGTCGAAACTAGAAAGTTCTTCTGGAAAACGTCAAGCTAAGGCTGTCTCAACAGCTCTCTTTTACTGGAACCTTTACGATAAAGTACAAACAATGTGCTGCGACACAACAGCTTCCAATACGGGCCGATTCTATGGAGCTTGTGCTATTTTGGAGCAAACTTTAGGAAGCGAATTGTTGCTTTTCGCTTGTTGTAGTCATGTTTATGAATTGGTCCCATTGCTGTATTTGAAACCAAGATTAAGCAATTTACTAGTAGCTCAGATCTCCCGATGTTCAAACAGTTCAGAGAAAATTAGAAAAACATCGATTCTAGTAAAATTAAACCATCTCTTAATTTCGTGAAAGAACGTGTTGCCGAGACAGACATTCAAGCTTTGTTACTATTTAATAAGACAAAATTAGACATAGGTTTTGTAAGAGATGAATACCGCGAATTGGTCGAACTGTGCGTGACATTTTTAGGAGGAGACTCAGAGGAAAAATTAAAACTAAGGCCCCCGGAGCTATGCAACAGGCACGCTGGATGGCGAGAGCGATCTATTCTTTAAAGATATGGTTACTTCAGCCACAATGGAGAATAACAGCGAAGGACAAAAAGGCTCTACAAGATGTTTGCTTATTTGTCGTAATGTTGTATGTTAAACCTTGGCTCGAATGCACAGTGGCGACCAAAGCACCTAACCAAGATTTGCGCTTCTTAAAGATGCTAAAAGAGTGCGAAAAAGCTGACGCAACAATTTCTAAAGCTTCAATAAGCAAGTTTAGCATTTTATGTGAAGAGACAGTCATTTTATCACTATTTGATGATTGATAACCAAACTAAGAAGAAAATGATTGCATGTTGAAGTAACAGGGACAAAACCTCAGATTTTAGCAAACGCTATGACCTGTCGAAGGAAGAACTGACTCAAAAGTTGTTGGGTAAGTTAAATTGACTTTTTGATATATTTTCAAAATTGTTGTTGATTTTTATTTGTTATTTAACTGTTTGGCAGAGAAAACACTGTATGATGTCGTATCGGGAAAGAGCAATTAATTTTTATCACGATTGCAGATCGACGACAGTTTTTTAAGGGAAAATGTATCATTTTGGAATAACAATTCTGCTTTTCTGGAAGCTAAAAGAAGAATAAATTATTTGAGATTTGTAAATGATACTGCTGAAAGGGCTGTTAAATAAATGCAAGATTTTAACAGACTTATCACGGCTGAAGAAGAAGAACAAAATCAGTTCTAGCTGCGCTGTGTTCAGGAACATAGAAAATTGTATCCGGACTGTAAAAAAAACTACTCTAAAAAGAAGTTACCCTGAATGATTGTTATAGCTTTATGTTTTTAATTAAAGATTAATGTCCATCTAATTCATTTTTTACTTTTATTCACTTAACTCTTTGCATTTATAGTGATTTTATGGCAGACCGAAATTTCAGGACAAAGCACGATTTTTACTAAACTTTGAAGCTCGGTCGGCACGGGTTGCAATTATTATAGATTGATAAAATTCTATATTTAAGTATCTTAAAGCATTAGTAAAAAATACAGAGGGTATGCATTTCGAAATCCGAAATAATAATTTTTTCTCATATAAGGGACACCCTAATATGCAAAAAACAAATTTTTAATTTAAATCTTTATAAAGAAAATAAAATATTAATTGAGAATATTATAAAATGTTAAAATGAAAAGTTCATATTTTTTGAAGTTCATTATTGAATTTGTATTCTAGAATAATAAACGAATGTTTTATCTTTCGTTTTTTCTGCTTTCAGTAAGGAATTGAAAATCATAAAAATTAATTATCACAATTCTTCTAGAAAATAAATTTTGAATATATTTCTATATATAGTATTCAGCATTATTTATATTGTTTTTTTGTTAGCTTATATTGGGTAAATTTTATCATAGGATCAGGGGCTTATTGAGAACTATCCATGTTTGTCTGACCATCTCTAAGTTCAGATCTTGTAGGTGATACGAGCTGGATACAAGCATATTTAAATTATTTTGATATCGTGGTTATATAGCTCCCAAGCGTTTATATATAGCACCCAGTGGTATTTCAGAGTATAATCGTAAATATTCAAAAGTTTTAGATGCACTTTAACCACCTTCGGCTTTTGACAGTTTGTTAGAGTTCAAAAAATTGTATAAAAACTTGATCACAAAAATTCAAAGTGGCTGCTCTCTTAACAATTTTTTATCATTTTATTAAACTACACACTTGTAGCATCGTCACAAAAAAACCATTAGCTTGGATTATGGCTCCAAAAAAAAATAAATCCAATAAAGTAGTAGTGTTCGTACAGCTTACTTTGAAAAGATTTTAAACTTTAATTTGAAATTCAACACATTCTCAAAGAAGTGAAATAAAATATGTTTTGCTTAAACTTAAACCACTTGATATGAACTTTGATGAGAATTGGAGCCACAGACAGTCTTAAGTTATGTTGAAATTTTTGAAAGTTGACACAATTTGTTGGCCAAAGAATTTAAGACCAGAATTGTTGACAGAAGCAATTTTGTAGACACAGCTAGGCAAAGTTTTCCACAGCCATTTCCCGACTGCTTTGTCAAGTTTAATTTTCTCTTAGACAGCAAATTGTGTGGGTGCTGCTTATGATATGGTGACAATTAGCAAAAAGCCTTATCATGGAAAATTAATAATGAAAAAAATTGGCTTATAACCCTTTGAGAGTTTTATATGTGTTGTGTTTTTTTATCTTTGCACTTTGCGCACAAGATTAACACTAATGGAAAAGCTTTATATAATGGCTGCTTATGCAGTCATTTTCAACCATAGTCCGTGGATAGGGTCGGCCATAAAAAATACACAACGTGGCGTATGCGTATTAAAGTTTTGGTATAAAGAACTGTGTGGCTAGGACATAACGCGTTACAAACGATCAGAACCATAAAGGCAACCAAGTTGCGTCAATAAAAAATGTTCAAGGCTTATAAATCTTTCAACAAACACATAAAGCAAATGCATTTGTTAAACCCACAATCCATAATGTATAAAAGGAAAAAACAAAGATATAATCAAAATACAAATGTGCTTTCTATAATAAAAAACAATACAATGTAAGGTATTGCCAAAATAGAAATTGGAGCTTGGTTTTATTGGTTTGACAATATACAGCCAAGTGTAAGTAATTGTAATAAATGTCTATGATACCCTTCGGTGTGGCTTATGGTTGTTATGACATTTTTTGTGACCCAATATTAACGCAAACATTGTCTTTTATTCGTATTTGGAACTTTATAAAGTAGGCCCAAAGCAGCCACAATAACTTCGTTGATTAAGTCACCGACCAAAAGGGTTTCAGGCAGCAAGTAACATATGGGCTCTGCAGCTTGCAAAAAGGTCAATACAGCACTGAGACTTTAGGATACCCTTTAGCATTTACACCAAAAAAATGCAATGACGCATAAATCTAATTAAGTGCAGTTGGACAAGCAGTTTCCAAATTAATATTAATTAATAGTTTGTATTGAGTTAGTTTGTACCAATTATATCCGTAACTGTTACCAAGGAGAGGGATTTTGTCATTAGCTCGAAGAGGTCGTTAACAATTTCATGGCTCATATGAGGCGTGTGTTAAAGCAATTTATTAGTGAAGTTCGAAAGATGAATTTTTGCATATATGCCTTATGCGCAAATTTTCGTTTAAATAAGGTGAAACTTTAATATTCTTTCACTGCAAAAATCTATAATACTCGTGACCGCAAGGGTGTCAGTTATATTATAAGAAGAAGAACCTGCCATTGACACTTACTTTCCCGATTTTAACGCGTTGGCCCTGGGCAGCCCAAAAACAGAAACAAATTCACTTTGTGCGTGCCAAAATGTAATTTAATTTTCACATAAAATTCAAATGACATTCATTGTAAACATAAATTATGTCCAATTGAAACCACGGAATGACCTCCAAGCACACACTCAAATTTCGATTTTAAATATCGCGTGCACCCTCAAAACGTTGCTTTCGAAATCACTTTCACTTTTATTTGCTCTTTAACTTTGTCTTCGATTTCACTTTATATTATGTTTGAACTCAGCTAAGCGCATCCTTACCGCGCGAGTGTACGTTATCAACTGTTGTGCTTGGGCCTGTCTTCGGGTTTATGAACTGTTAATACGAGCACGATAGGAACAACGCTGTCAGTTACGAAGTCTGCGAGGCAGAAGTTGTTTTTCGGTATGATGTATCAAACAGAGTCTGCTGGAGGGTTCGATAGGTGCCCTTACAACAGGAACAAAGAAACCAACAGAAGCCAAGAAAAACTTTAACAATGGACTAAAGACGCACGAGTAAAAGCAACAAAACACAACATGTTGGAATCGAACTTGTTGGGGGACCAACATGCTCCAAGTGGTATGCTCTGTTTATGCATAACCTGAGGCGAACCTTCATAATGAAGCAATAAGAGAAGAAGTTTAAGGATATAGGAAATGCCGACTGTGAGATGCTCTATAATAATATAATAATTTTTTTATTAATTATTTAAAGACATGCGATAACTAAAATATCGAAGGAGTCAGTTACAATTACATGGTTTGTATTAAATAAAAAAAAATATTCACAAAATAGTAAAATTTATACATATATATAAATATGAAAACTAAATGAAAAATATGGAAATAACATATTTAAAAAAATACTCGATATTTTTACGCACATACCATATTTGTCGAATTAGTACTCATATTTTTGTTCAAATACTAATAAAATTTTATTTTCATAGATAACCAATAACTCCCCAAAGTTACCTAAAATATGATCAGGGTGAATAGAGAAGTCGATATACCCATGTCCGTCTGTCCGTCTGTCCGTCCGTGTGAACGCCTAGATCTCAGAGATGGTAAGAGCTGGAGCTATCAAACTTTCACATTAGATCCCATATTATTCCATAGGAGGCAAGTTTATTTTATTTTTTTGATATCGGGGATAAATTATATAGCTCCCATGGGGGTGTTTGAGACGACCTCGACAAAAAAAAAGCGTCTTAGATGAATAATTCGTTTGTTTATGAAGATATCGTAACCAAATTTGGTATTCGAAAGTTTTTATAGTTCCCAATCACTGTACCAAATTTGAATCGGTTTAAAAAAAAATTAAAAAAGTTGTATTTAAAATCAAACAAAAAAATTATATTTTAGGAACATTTTATAGTCAAAATAATAGCCTTATTGATGACTTGGCCTAAAAATTAAATTAAAATATGTGGTAATCAACAAGTAAACAAAAAAGTAAAAAAACATATTTTTACAGTCAGTTTATATCGTTATTATTTAACTACTGCTTTTCTTCCGGATCCAGCGAAACTATTTGACGGAATGTAAAAGTTTTGTCTGTAAGGAACTTACTTTCTTACTGCTTGAATATGACTAAATTGTAAGTCTATATAAAAAAAAATGATCAAATATTTAAGAAAAATCAAATCTATTAAAATTTTTTTTTTTTCTATATACTATGTAGTATAATACAACCATTATCCATAATGGATAGAGTGGCAATATCAAAGTATCATAATTGACACATTTGTGTTTTTCTAAAGCATCTGCCCAACAAAAATGAATTTGTATTTATAAGTACATTATGCAAGTAACATTTTTTTTATATAAATTTTTTTTTTTAACCACTTTAACGAGTAAGCTTTTGCGCAAAAAAAAATATTATACTATGACTTGCACTTAGATATAGTTAAAGTTTCCTATCAAACGTTTCCACGACATAAAACTTTAATGGCTGCAGCTGAAAAAAGCAAGGAACAAAGCAAGTCTCATAAAAAATATCGAGCTGGCATTCTACAGCTTGGTATACACACCCATTATTCTATCCAAGAAACGAACATTCATTTCCCAAGACTCGCAGACACTCCCAGTGACACACATATAAATGCATTTTACTGACTTTTGGCAATGTGGAATGTTTTTAATGTGAATTAAATCAGATTTTTACGCACAGTGCATGAATTAAATTCGTGAAGACATTGTATCTCGAAATAATTGGCATGGCAGCTAAAACTTAATCCCCAGAGAAGCTCGTTAGTTTGGTAATACTTTTATATTTTTTCTTTTTGCATTTTAACTTTAATTAAACTTAACAAAGCCTGAAATTTCTGGTTTACGCAAGTACAAAAAAAAAACAAATGTGCGAAAATGGAAAATACTTTGCTCTTCATTATTGCATGTTGTATATAACACTAAAAATGTGGCACCACCTAATCTTATAAGTCTTATATTGCTTTTAAATGTAAGGAAGGGAACTTGACGTATTAATTTATATTGATTATATTTATTTAAAATGGGAAAATTCAACTACGCATTGAAAATGAGCGTAAATTTTGCAATTTCGTCTCTATCTGTTATTTTTTATTTAATTTTTTATTTTTTATATGTAGGCTTATCCTAATATTACAATCCTCCTAAAAAAAGCATGTAAATAGAACAACAAACTAAGAAGAGAACTAGGACTAAAGAGCGTCATAAGTAAATGAAAAATCAAAAAGTTATTCCGAAATTTTTTCCAAACTTAGCTGCGATTTCCTTCTAAGTATCCTATATATTTGTTTTTATTTTTTTAAAGCTTTTTCAGGCGATTCGGCTATTTAATATCAATCTAAGACGCAAATACACTATAAATAATAGTCTTTAAGTATAAGAAGATTTAGCACAGGATTTGTGGAAAGACTAAATAATTAGTCCACTAATTTGGCCACAGGCCTTTTAGATAACACGGGTCAACATGGTTCAGTTGTTGGAAAGCTAAGAGTCATTTCCGAAGTAATTTGGTGCGTAGAATCCGAATCCGGCGTCAGAACTGACCCATCACGTCAGAATTTTGAGATATTTGAGGTTATGAACCCAAAAAATGGCGTTCGGATCTTCGGATTCTACGCACCAAATTACTTCGGAAATGACTCTTAGCTTTCCAACAACTGAACCATGTTGACCTGTGTTATCTCAAAGGCTTACTGCAAATGCTAATGACGTCGAAGGGATATATCTCGTAACTTCGAAAAGCCATGACTTTGCGAAAAAAAATTGTAATTGATCTCTTGAACCCTTAAATTAAAGGGTAAGAGTTGTACTAAATGATGTAACTGGAGAGAAAAGACCGCAAATTTTTGCGCCCTGTACATAACCTCGAAAGTAGGAAAAAACGCCGTTTTTTGGGTACATAACCTCAAATATCTCAAAATCCTGACGTGATGGGTCAGTTATGACGCCGGATTCGGATTCTACGCACCAAATTACTTCAGAAATAACCCTTAGCTTTCCAACAACTCACATGACCCTGTATTTGTAGACCTGTGTAACTAAACTGGCCTTTAAGATAACATTTATAGATTAAATTTATACCATTATAGTGAGCCCGGCAGACGTCGTCCTGTCCAAACTTTTTGAATATTCCTAAAGTGTATAAACATCGTAAGATTCTCTAATTAGCTTATCTAGACAATCATAAGATTTTTTGGACTTTACGACTCTCTAAAAAGCCGTATGGACGAACTTAAGTATTCTTAAGAGAGCTCGCATCTCTAATAAACTCATGCCCACAGAAACTACATTTCAAACCCTTTGCTTATTACGCTTCTCTCTGTACTTAATGTCCAATACCCGATGTTGAACCATTTTCTACTATGCTATATTCACGATATTCACAAAAATGCGTATATCTCACGAACCAATACACACAATCACATCGCAATAGGCTTAAAATTTCCGTATTGACAACTTCTAACACATGCAAGAAATCGTATTTAAAATTCTTAAAGGCATTCATGAGAACACCCGTAACACTTAAAACATTAACATTAGTTAATCTGACAATGTACACAATGCCACACAACAACAAAAATTGAACAAAATTTGTCGAAAAATTAAAAAAAAAATATTAGGGGCATCCCTCTCCTTACAAATTACTCAAAACTTTTTGTGCTATAAACCTTCAACACACTATAACAAACAAAATCAAAAAAAAATTTCAAATTGGGGCAGCCGTTTCAGAGTTATGCGATCATAAACGTACAGCATTTCAATTTTATATATATAGACTAGCAGACCTCCGGCACGCTCGCTTCGCTCGCTCGTCTAGAAACACGTTGACTATTTTCTAGATGAACTGCTAAATGGACAACGGTTGGGTGTCGTTCGTGAATTTGGAATGAGAAAATTCGCCATATTGCCTCGTTACTGCTAATGCAACGTCCTATTTGATATTGTGAAATTTCGTCATTCACATTGTCGGCTCTCACACCAAAAATCGCCATATCGCTTCCCTTATTGACGTATTTGCAGATATATTTTATTGATTTTACTGAGTTGCAATACTCGACGTTAATGTGGGCTTTATACGTTTTTGATAATAATGGCGAAAATGGAACAACCCAACGATTGTCAATTTCAATTTCTTGATTTTGCACTTTGATTGTGGTTGATCTGCCATTGTCTTCTGTTGATCTACGGCGATATAATGGGTATCCATCGTAGCCCGTAACAGTGTCCGAAGTCAATGCCCTTGGATATCTTTTGGAGCATTTGCCGTCGATCATGCATGGTGAAGTTGGGTTGAGCACACCATATGGTCCGTGGATCATATTCTTTGTGATAACCTCGAACAATTCTGGATCATTTGTTTGAACTGGGATTTCCGCCGATATCACATCATCAATTTCATGCGGTAGTATTTTCTGAACCAACCAAATCAAAATGTGCGCATGAGGTAATCCTCTCTTCTGCCATTCTACCGAATACATCCAGCAGCGAACCTCTCCGAATACACTGCTTTTGATAATAAGCAGGCCTGCTGTTTCATTGGGAAATTTCAGTGCTTGGCACTGATCACATACCTTGTTCATTGTTCCAATTACAACAGATTGACGCGAGCTATAATCGGTCGTATTGTTATATTCGAATGCAGCTCTGTGCAGATTGGATGCATTGCGCATTTGCCTGAATGTTCTTTGGATTAAATTCTGTTCTGCATGGATTTCATCTGATTGATTCTGATAATCCGATTTCGTCTCATTCCATTCGAGCATTCATATTGTATTCATCTCGTTCTTCTGTTGTATGAGCAGAACGTGATCTTGCTTCTCTTTATCGATTCAACTGATTCCTTTGTAAACGTTGTTCCTCAGCTTCAGCTGTTCTTCGGGATAATTGCAATTGAGTTCTACGCGAATGTCTACCAATGTTACGTCTTTTTGGCGGCATTATGTGCAAATATTGAATTGATCATATGTATTTTACATAGAAATCAAAACATGAATCGTTAATAATTCTTTTGTTTCCTTTCGACAAAAACTATTAACTAAAAAATATTAGTTAATCTGACAATGTACACAATGCCAACCTAAATTAAAAAAAAAATTGTATTGGAAAATCAAATTGTCCTTTTTAGTATTTTCGTCGCAATTTTGTTATATTTTCTCAACCTTAAACAATCCTTGGATTTCCACGAACATTTCAAGACCAAAATTAGCCAAATCGGTTCAGCCGTTCGTGAGTCCATAAGCTTCAAAGGAACATAACATTGTGACACGAGAATTTTATATATAAGATATAGTTATGGGTATTTGTTTAAATATTGTCCAAGTAATAGATTGCAAAGTATAAAAATGGTTACGCTGATAATGTACTCAAAAGTGACATAACTTTTCTACGAATTTCTAACAAAAACTTGAGCAGATTCAGTAGGTCAACTTGTTGAGCTTCATTTAAATTGTTCACTAAAAAATCGAATTTTTGTTTTATGCCCTCAAGTCTAGTCTATGACTATGCATTTATTATCATACCACATTCTAGCATAGTAATTATGATGATTACGAAGCTATAAACAATAAACAAATTATTTTCTATGTTTAACAGGTGGCTGGCTGCCTTTTGTTCCAAACAACCCAAGCGTATAATTATGCAAGCCTTTTGTATGATATGGCCCAAAATATTAAACATCTACACACAGCAATAACGTGCCAACAGGCTAAAATTGAACACGGCCAACTTGAAGGTTTGGAGCATTTTACATATTTTAACATTTCCAAACATTTCCACGTACACACGGCCCGAAGCTCATTAAAATGCCAAACTCATTTCGACAGCTTCGGCAGACAAACCCCTTAATGTAAAGTGTATGGTTTTCCTTGAAATCCTTTTAGCATTCACAAATAGTCACTGCCCAAAGGCGCTTTAAGTATGAAAAAGGACAAAATGCAAGAGTTTTGGTAACTTGTGAGTGTCTGGTTTTGTGGCACATTTTGTACAAAATTATATATACAAATATTCGTTAACATTTGAATTCATATTGCGACAAGTTGTTGAGTGCTCTCTGGTTCGGGTAATCGCCTTGTTAAATTGGACACCTATTCAACAAGTCCGTAACATGCTGAGTATTTTGGGCAATGATTTCTGGACGACAAAAAGATTAGTTATGTCTGCATGCGACAAACCCACTGTTAAACTCTTAGCCTTAGCAATGACTCAATGCTGTTATTGATTGTCTGGCAGCAGAATTGAGTTTTCAGGTGTTTGGCTTTCATTTAAGTCTAGATTCCTGGAAGGCACACACGCTGTAAATTACATATAATTTGCTTTCGCATAAAAAGGCAGAAAATGGCTCCACGTCAAGCTGGCTGGAGCAGGTGTCAGAAATGACATGAGTGTGTAACTGCGTCTGTTACCTGGAGAGTTTTATCGTATTTAAGATATTGTAGCAATGTCGCCTAGAAATACATTTTTTGAAGTACATTTAACATACATAACATATTATATGTAGCAAGCATGCTGCGACACACTCCCAGGCGTATGCGTGATTTTGTTGTATGTGTTCGCACGTGTATTCATAATTGACTTTGTTTTTGAATGTGAATGCATGTGTGCTTTTAGGTGCGGTTCAGGGATGCCAACGTGTTTTTGGCACATATTTCAATAGTCAAGCATTTATGCCTCATGAATTTCAAGTGGCAAAATTCAAAATTACAAAATGAAATATTGCTCTGCCTCATGCTATTAGATATTTTTAGATTTTTGGACTGAGTCGTTACAGTTTTATAGCATACAAACATGCACACATAACTTATCAAATTAAACCATGGCCAAGATAAATAATTTGCCTATCAAAGGAATGCATATGAAATATTTGCAAATATTGCGCATACGCCTCATATGCTACATTTACAAAGTATTTACATAAATTCTAATATAAATTGCAAAAATTTTCAGCTTTCATATACACTTGTGTTATTTAACGTACCTATAACGTATACGTAATAACATGCGTTCACACACACACACCAACACACGTGTAACAAAGTTCAAGGTTTCCCTAGATACTTGTGAAACTACAAAACTTAAAGCAAAAACTTTAATAACTTGAAGCTATAGCCACCAAGCGTACAAGGCCTATATGAACTAAAATTGACAATTTTCTACTTCGTTGGAGTAAATCCTGCTATTGACAAACTTAAACTAAAACATGTTAACCAAGAGAAGCTGTAGTTGTGAGGGAATGAAATTGCTTCAAGGATTTTGTTTTTTTAATTTGTACGTCGCCTTTAGGGAGTGAAAAGAAATGAAAATAAAAAGCCAAAATGAAAACAAAAGGTATATACAGCAAAAGGGAGGGATCAGTCTGGGCTCAGAAAAACAGCAGGATAAGCTGCAGCCATTCAATTGTCATCAGCATTGGCAGTGAGAAAGTTAGTTTGTTTACATTTTAAAATTGCTTAAAAATTTGAAATTATTTCCAAAATTCTTTTTGCAGGCTTGTTTGTCGAGTACAAATTAATAATAGATAGGTTTAAAACAAACTCTTATATCATCCAGCAGGAGCTTAAAAAATTTGCCCGAGTTTAATTAATTGTTCTGACAGACAGAGTGCAGCCTAGCATAGACCTTTGGTCCTTAGCTGTGCCAGATTTGACGTTATTACGCAAAGTGATGGTCGGTTAAAAATTTTGCTTTTTTGGCGAAATTAAGTAGTCGCCCAACTTGCAGCCTGGCCACTTCTTCTAGACCGACAAACGCTGGGTAGTCAAACGATGTCTAGAGATGGCAGGGCAGTCGCAGAGTACGTGTGCTTGGGTCTCAGGGACTTCCGGATACCTGGAGATCCTGCATAATTCGCTTGCCGTTAGTCCCATCCTATGCGCATGCTTCGCTAAGAGGCAGTGTCCTGTTAGCACACCCGTGATGGTCCTGCATTCAGTGCGTGAGAGTTTCATTATAAAGTTACTTTGTTTTCTGCCGTAATGAGCCAGCATGATTTTCGCTGTGTGACAGCTGTCTAGATTTTTCCATCTAGCTTCAGCTCTGCGCTTCATATTGCATTCCAGCATAGCGTTGAGATGTTTGATCGGTCGCCGTACGTCGTGTATTTGTCCCTCTGGAAGCTCAACACCGCTTTTGGCAATTGCATCCAACATTTCATTCCCCATTATCCCTTTATGTCCAGGCACCCAGTAGATATGCAGCTTACGAGCCGTAGCTAATCTCGGATGACTGCCTGGCATTCAAGGACGTGGAAGGAGGATGTACAGTGCGATACAATAGCCTTGATAGCGGCTTGACTATCTATAAAGAGGTTTATCTTTGTTCTAGTTGAAGTGTTGGTGCATGCCAGCTCAGCCGCCTTCATTGCAGCGAATACTTCAGCCTGGAAGATGCTGCAGTGGTCCGGAATCCTGCAACTTTGACTTTCATTAAGCCCCGAGCAGTATACTCCAAACTAAAAGTAAGAAACTACTAAAAGCAAGAAACACGTTTATTTAATTGAGTTTAAAAATTAAAATTTGAGAAATTTTTTTTTCCCCTTATGTCTTGTTTTCGAAAACTGCTGGGGGTAGTTTCCAGTGCCTTAGCCAGTTAATCTTTTAAGCGGAACTATTTTCTGAGTCACCCCAGTATAAGATATTCTACTCCGTGGGTATATTTAAATAACTTTTTTACACTCCTACTCCTACATAAAACTCATAAAGTTATTGTAAAAAATAACTATTTAAAGACAAATTTTTGCTTTGTTTTTTAGCAAATTTTCAAGAAAAAATAAGCAGTTGTCTTTTCACTTAAAGCTGCAGCATCTGCAATATTCCTTAAGCTAGGAAATTCCGAGTAAATTGAAGGTTGCCCAGCTACAATGTACATGTGTTGTCCTTCAAATAAATAATGAAATTCAAGCGATGACCAAACATTTCTTCATTTAAGGTATCTGTGTGTACAGTTGAAAAAGTTATAAGACATTTAACAACTTGTCAAAGTCACAAGCCGAAATAAGCAGCCATCCATTGGCCCCATTAATATTTATTAACTTGGAACAAACGTAGAAATTATTAACCACTTCGTGGCCACTTTTGTCAGCCACTCAATTATGAAAATTCATGGCCCAGAATGCTTTTATGGCCTTTGGATGTAGAGAATTTAGAATTGGCTGATTAATGTATTTTTTCCAATGAAATCAGAAGTGAGCGAAAAATATTCTTTGAGCTGACAACTTAATCTTTTAGCTTTTAAAAGAGTTTATTTCATTGCGATGAGAGGCTTAATATAAATTAAATACTATTTTAAGCTCTTTTTTGTTTTACAAAAAACCATTTACTTGTATTTCTAAAAGTTTTCAGAAATAACTTACATTTATGCAAATAAATCTACTAATATTTTTTTCTGTAAACTTGGCATAGTAATAACATAAATTTAGTTAAGTCCACATCCTCAGCTCATATCCTGCCAAAATTTGGCCTTTCCTGTGACATCATTAGTAACAATCAGCATTCACAAGTCCATCACGTAAAAAGAAAATTAGTAAGTTCTTCTTCTATTAGGTGACGTAAATATTTTTCTTACTTATTTCAATTTTAGCTTGCTTCAAAGATACTTTTACTAAGCTATGACGTCGTTCAATTCTTGGTCAAATCCAATTAGGCTTTCGTTAGTATTTTTAAGGTTTTTAATGAGCACGGCAACTTACTTATATTTAAAAATGTTTTGATCTGTCTATGGAAATGCCAAAAGCCAGCAAAGTTAGAGAAATAAAAAAATGGGCGAAATACAAATAAAACCAAAATAAATCTATTTATTTGTTCCCAAAATATTTGCTTGAGAAATCAAAGCATAATTTATATTTACATTGTATTGTATTCAGCGGAATTTAAAGAAATGTCTTATTTAAGTTTTAAGTACTTCTCTTGAAGAGTAGTATTTATTTATTTTTTTGATCTACGTGTAAATTATATATATTGCAAAGAATGTAAAGGACAGAAGGAGGCGTGCCAGACCCCAAGTCCTTTACACCAAAATGATTATTATAACCTCTAGCGATGACTTTGCACTACCCTGTACCACAAATCAAGTCCAGTGTATACTTTAAAAACTTCAAAAGACATTTGATTGTCATCTTTATAAACAAACAAAAAACAGACGAATTTTGCACTTAAACATTTTTTAACAGATCGTTGCCATTAGGGCTATACAATTTAATTTTATTTTATTTAATTTAAAGTTAAGCGATTTGTTTAAATTTGGTACAGTAAGCTGCACAACTCTAAAAACTACCGAATATCAAAATCAGCTGCATACGAAAAAACTAAACCAAGCACTTTTTTTTGGCCGATCGGTCTCCATGGGTGGTATATGATATAGTCATCGAATAGTTTAGTTTATTTTCCTAAAATTTTTCCTAAAAATATTTTATATGCCTTTTTTATAAATTAATTATTATTAATATAAAAAATATATTCCATTACTAAATATTCTTTAAAGATTGAACTTTAATACAGGGTGCGCCATTTGAATGTGGTCGTTGGAAATATTGAATAACTTGAACAATTCTCAATCGATTTTGAAAACTATTTATTTTTATAAAATTAGAAGCTTTACAATTTTTTCCATTCAGTTGCCAAAAACAACGTCAATCAAATGACCTCCTTTTATTGCGGATACAAAATTCAGCTCTTTTCTGGCATTTTCCATGACATTTGCCAGCATCTCGGGTGATATCGCAGTGATTTCGGCTCGAATATTGTCCTTAAGCTCGTCTAAAGTCTTCGGATTGTTGGCATACACTTTGCTTTTTAAAAATCCCCACAAAAAAAGTCCGGTGCCGTTAAATCGGAGATCTCGGTGGCCAGTCAATATCCTTCTTTCGATACCACACGTCCTGGAACTTTTGACGCAAGAAGTTCATCGTTCATTTCGCGGTGTGACATGTCGCGCCGTCTTGTTGAAACCAAAAGCCTTTAAGACCTTTTTCACGCATTTCTGGTAAAACAGAGTGTGCCAACATCCAACGATACCGATCCCCATTGACAGTTTCCCAACTCTGAAAAAGAACGGACCGATGATGGTTTTTGAGCAGACACCGGCCCAAACAGTCACTTTCTGATCATGCAGTGGAGTTTGATTGATAGTATGAGGATTTTCTTTCCCAAATGCGACAGTTTTGTTTATTTACAGTGCCAGATAGCGTGAATGGGCCTCATCAGTTTCCCAAAATTGCCAAAAATCGGGCTCCGATACACTCCTCGAATAACGTTATTGGCGTAAGCCACGCGTCGCGGATTGTCTGTTTCCAATAATTTTGGGTTAACTGCACTTTATATGGAAATATATCCAGATCATCTTTCAGAATCCTCCTCAAAGTAGTTCCACTGATGTTTAGTTGCTGAGACCGGCGGCGGTACGAGCCAGAAGGATTCTCTGCAACACTCCGTTGAACAACTTCAATATTTTCATTTGATCGTCGAGGACGTGGTTGATTTGACTGTGGAGGGTCCGCTACAGACCCATGATTCTCGAAATTTGAAGCTAAGCGACGAATAGTGTCACTTTTAGGCGCAGAACGACCGCGATACTTTTGACGATGCTGCACGCTGTGTTGTAACAACTGAACGATTACATTTAATGAACATTGTCACTATTTCCGCGCGTTCTTTGGGCGTGAATCGATTCATGGCTAAAATTGTAATGCAATAACCTTTCCAAAATGTGTTCGACGACGTCAATCGGTTGTAATCTGTCAAAGTTATTCAATATTTCCATCAACCACATTCAAATGGCGCAAACGTACGGTATACGCAATTTATGTTTTTTATACATATATTATCGCATCTTTTTAGTGATAAATTGCAATTACTCTTATTTTTTATTGATTATAATTTACCAAATTTACTTTATGATCCAATAAGGAGAGATTGTAAATAAAATATTTCAAATTTATTCAAAATTTGGTACTTAGTCTATGTTAATTGCACAATTGAATAATTTTTCACTGTATTAAATTTTTAATAAATATTAAATTTAAAGTTAAGTTGTATTTAAAATTTGAAATTTCTTCCTTTACCAAAAATATGTTCTTTTACATTGTTTTTTTTTATTAAATATGACTTTTTAAAGTCATCCTACATCTAATCTTTTTCATTGAATACTACTCAAGTTAATCATATTACATATTATCCCTGAAGAAAATAATCTCTTCCGCTCTGTAGAATATTTTAAGTCTTTCACAAACTATTAGCAAGTATGAAAGTGAGCTTAAAATGCACATAAAAGATTTCTGAAGATATATAAAATACTTTAATACTATGCTGCTGTGTGAGCAGTTTGTCAATCACGTTCTCGTTATAATCTCATCTCAAGTGCTATTGTAAAAAAGAGTTAAGCTAAAGCTCCTAAATTAATTTTTTATGTATTTACTTTGAAATAAACACGTCTGTCCCTCTAAAATACTTTTCAGCAACCAGTCCATGACTGCCTCAACAAAATAATTAATTTAATAACCATATGTACTAACATATGTATAGATATAAGACAAAAAAATTAAACGAAATTATTTGGGGCTTTGTCTGACCCATTCTCTTCAGAAGAAGTTAAATGCTGATGTCTTAATGATTGTATGTGTATTCAAGAGAAAGAAACAGTAAAACAGTGTACAGATCAAAGAGGATTGAGGATATAGTGTGTGAATGCAATTAATGTGCTTACCAATCGGAACAACCCGACTATAATTTACCCTTAATTACTAAAGTTCTTAAATTTTGAGGCGTTTATAAGTGTACTAGTAAGCTCGGCGGACGTTGTCCTGCCCTACCTTGAGTTTGAACCCAAGGACCAAAACTGAGGAGAACTACAAAGTAATTCAATACTCATTGCATTTTTTATTAATTCAATTGCAAGAAGTATAGAAAATAAAAATAACATATAATTTTTTTTTTTTTTGCTGAACTTGAAAAGTGGCATCCACTGAAATGATTATATCTCGTTAACCTATGCACACAAAGACATCGCAATAGACTTAAAACCTTTGTATTAATAACCTCTAAGACACGCAAAAATCAGATTTGAAATTCATTGTCACTTTCATGAGAAACCCGTAACACGTAAAACGTATGTTTCTATTATAGGTATATATAGATGTACGTTAAATGTAACCTTTAACCAGTTTTCGTTACTGAAGTTGCTACAAATAACTTGTTCAGAATAAGAAATTTCATTTTTATTTCCTCAACATTGATCCTTCAAATACATGTTAGGCTTCAATGAAGATATGCTAAAGTTTTCATCGTAAAAATACACAATCATCATCAATGCGGTGGCGTTTCCGTTTCTACCAATGCCAATTTTTAATGTGGTTTGAAAACGGATGTTTTGTTGCAACAGGAATTAAAACGAATCGAAGAAATATGAATTAAAAAGTGAGAATTTTATTTTGAAAAAAATTTGTTATACTCTTTGATATACTAAGATTCGATTTGTGCCAACTTCAAGTTACAAAGTTATCAAAAATGTTCCGGAGCATGCAAAAACGAATCCAAATGAAGTTGTTCGTTTTGGATTTATCCATTATCGGAGCACGGCTGAATAAATTTTTGTTTTTAATTTTAATTTTTAAATTTTTTTTAACAAAAATAGATATTTAAATATTATTTAATATTTTCTTTTAAAGTCGAAAAATAAGAATTTTTGTTAATTTAAATGATAACAAAACCAATCAAATAATAATAAATATTTTATTTATTTTTTTTATTTAAAGAAACTATAAGACTTAAAAATTTATCCGTTTCCCCTATTATCGCCCAAACATATACATATTTTTTCTCAAATAGTATATTCGACAGTTTACCAAAAAACTCGAGATATGCAAAAATTGAGTTCAACGTAGTACAAACGGAAGCGACAAAAAGGAAAAGGAATGGTGAATAATTACTGGACACAAGAATTTTCCTTTCGCTTCAATAAGCTATTGTTCCAAGAGGACACAAGCATCTCATTGTGTTCTCAGGCTTCTGCTGAAATGAACGAAATTGCATTGCCCTTCAAAATGGTGGACGGTTTGCAACAATTGTGGCGTTCTGTTTATTTGCATAAATTCGCGAGAACAAAGCAAACAATTTGCAATTTTCCAATAAAAGTCAACAAGGGGAGAAAATGTAAAATGGTTTACGTAACGCAAGTGCGTGACAACATTTATATGGCTGAGATACATATAACACTTTAAATTTAAGATTTTAGGTCTTAAAAGATACACAATGCTAAAAAGAAGAATTGAAGAAATTTGGCAAGCATGATAGACTCGCTTTTAGGCTTATGAAAAAAGCCGAAATTTCTTTGATTTCAATTGGCTGTTTAAAATACTTGAAGCATAACAAGCAAATTGACCAAGACTTTTGAATTGTCAGTAGGGCCTGGCTACTGACCCAGCCAATAAGTTGACAATCTTAAATTGAATTCATTAAAACTTTTGGAACTTTGGCGCATTTTCAGACATATCGATGGCAACATTTTAAGTCAGCCTTTGACCTCTACTAAAGTCTGCTCATTATAGTACCAATAAAATCCACAACAACAAAGCTTATTATTACCAAACAGAACAAAGCAGATACGCATTTCTACTAATAACTTGGAGTTTAAGATGACATTGCCACAGGCCAAAGTCTAGCGCGTTTTACCATCTAATGGTTTCACCTAAAAAGTTCAAAGTATTATGTGCAAAACCAATACTAGAATATTTGCTAGCTCACTGACTACGTGATAGCTCCCTGGCATCCTGATTCCTAGAATTGCCCTGCAAATTAGTTTGCTCATTATGCGTGTCAAGCGGGCACTGCTTGAGGCCAACGGAAATTAAATATTTTATAAGGCGGCAAGCCAACAAAAACAAAATGGCGTCTTGTATAGTCTGGTTATGGCCAACCATACATGGAAATAGGTTTTAGCCGCTTTCATATGAATGCTATTGTTTGGCCTAACTCGCTATTTTATTGACGTGGCTTCCTTTATCAATAAGATGGCATATCTTATACGGCTTGAGAACCGGAAATGAATATATGCTTTTATCCTCAGACTGTCAATCTTTTTGGTTGCTATTTTTATGAACTTGTAAAAAGGAATGTGTAGAAGCAACTTGATTATATGGGCAAATAACATTTAAGTTAATTAAATGTGTTTGCTAGGTTTTGGTTAAAAAAACAGCTTAGCATTGCGAATTTAATCAAGATTCTTAACTAAAAACAACAACAAAGTAAATAAACATGGATTTCATTAGGATTAATTTAAACAGCTCTAAGATAGTTTTGTGCACGCCTTAATGGCATTGTCATTTAAATTGCTAGACATTTAAAACCGAAATGAAAAATCGTTTCAGTATCTTGCAAAGTCAGTACAGACTCATTGCAAGTTAATGCTCCCTTAAGAGTGCAGAGCACTGTAGACAAAGAAGATGGCTTTGTTTCAAAAGAAATACAAGAAAATTGATTAAAAAATAAATTAAAGAAAAACTAGATGCTCAGTACAAAGAGTTAAACTTAATTTGGAAGCTATAAGAATTGGTGTTCCTTTTTTGTCCTCTCTTTTTAATTAAAAACTAAAGACTGAACCAAAACACGCTTAAATTAAGAATATCGGCTTTGGAGGCTATAAAAAGATATATATAAAAATATATCAATATAAGACAAACAAGTTTTGTTGAAAGCAGAATTTGCGACTTACACTTTAAAAAAAAAAATATGTTTTTGTATATCCTGAATGCTATGAGATTGATTCATCAAAATCTGAAGGCGCCCTTTGTCAGACTCACATAATTCTACTTACTAGGTTTGGTAGTTATAGCTATACGAATACATCTATTAAAAAGAAGAAAATTAAAGCACCTTAAACTAACGGGGATCTAAACATGATACAGTTGTCTTTTGATCTTTGAAAGTTTTCATTCGAATCTAGTAATTTTGGCAGATATGAAAAAAAGCAAAGATTGGCTTTTGTCAAGTAGTTCATTTATTGGATTATACCGGGAAAATGTTTAAATATCTTATCTACATCTCGCTCTCTCTCTCACCTTTTTATGTTTTTCAAATTAGTCTACACTTTTATGAACTTTGGTCAAAATATTTCAACATTTCAAATATTGTAGCTACCATACAAATATTAAAGATGCGTGAGCTTCTTATTGTTGGATCATATCCTACAAGCAATAATTCTAATTTTGGTATAGTACTATATAATAGTATTACTACAGTCTAATCTTATTATAAAATTCTCGTGTCACAATGTTAGTTACCATACTCCTGCAAAATGGCTGGACCCATTCTCATGAAATTTTGTGTGCCTTTTGGGTAGGTCTGAAAAACGGCCAACATCTATTTTTCTTACCCCTAAGTGATAAGGGTTGTCCACCCCTAACATTATTTTTTTAAATTTTCGACAAATTTTTTTATTGTTACTGTCGTAATTAATTTAAGATATATACATGGTATATAATTTTAAGGAAGACATTATAATAAGTAATGCTTGGTGTTTTCTTATTTTTATATTCCCTCATCATTCACAGCGCTCCATACCTCTTTCACTCGTATACCACATCCTTATAATAAGTTAGTTTTTTGTTCTACACTAGAAATTACCTAGAAATAATTTATATGACAAAACAACGTTTGGTATGTATGTTTGATTATATATATTATATTTTGAGATATTTGGTTTTGAACAAATTTTGAATTTTTTGTTTTTTGGAAATTATTTTTTTTTTCAATATTTCTAATGCAATAGTTGCAAAGCGTCACTCATTCCGGTCAATTCAAATGTTTAAACGTCTAAATCCATCCACTTTTGATAAAATTAAATTTAAATTTAAAAAAAAAAGGGACAAAAAATATCTACATTTACCTCTAAAACAAAATGGCGAAAAGACCAAGAAAAAAATAAGATATATTATTTTATACATCAGTAAAAAAAAGTCAGTTTGGTATCGATTGTGTTCATATGCGTGAGCAAAACTTAATTATGCGAGAGCCACACTTCATATGGTTGACTATATGATATATATGATAGTTTTCATAGCAACACTTGAACAAAAAATCAAATGAGAATTTTATTTTTTGGATCACACTTGTTAGAATATTTGATGGCATTATTTCTTTGTTAGAAGAGAACAGTTTCAATAATAAATAAAAAAAAAATGGTTTTATCGTATTTACAGTACACTTCATTTAATTTCAAATCGTATTGCCGTATTTAGAGATTTAGAGCTTGGAAGTGCAGGAGTTGGATACACGACGTCGATTTCAGAGGACATTGATATAACACTACATGTACATTGTAGAGAGTTTCAAAAAAGAGACTATAGCATTCATGCATGCATGTATTTTTGGACATAAAGAAATTTACGGAGGATATTATGGTTTGGATGATTTAAATTTAATGCGAAACGCGCACGTATTATTACATATTATAATATAAATTATTATTTATACCCTGTACCATATGTATGGTACAAAGGGTATATTAAGTTTGTGCAAGCCGAAAATGTATGTAACATATAAAAGGAGTCGTCGGAGGCACCCCGTAGCTAGAGTAACCAAACTTTCACATTATATCCCATATTATTCCATAGGGGACAAGATTAGTTTATTTTTTTTTATATCGGGGGTAAAGACGACCTCGAAAAAACAAAGTTTTAGATGGATAACACTTTTCTACAAAATCAAAAAAAAATAAAAGAACTTTTCAAGTGACCTAGTGTACTTTGTAGGTCTTGACGATTAGAACACGATAGTGTGTTTCAAAATTGTCTAGCACCCCCAAAATCGCAAGTTATTGCTTAAAAACCGTTTTTCGGGTACTGCGATAACTCCCACAATCACAACGTCGCCATTTTGCAACCGATTTTCGATTGCTTTATGGTTTTGGAAAGAAGAAGATTCAAGCTTTAAGATAATACACACTTATTTATACTTCATATAAAGCACCTACGAGATTTTTAAAAGTTATCTAAGACTTACACTTTTTTTTTTCGTTTTTCACACTTTGAAGTCATTTTTATATAACATTTTGTTAAAACACCTTTACTTTTTTACATTTAATCTTAAAGAAATATTAATTCCGAGTAAGAAAAGTCATGGCTTATTAAAATCGGTCGATAAATGCTTAAGGTACGACGCTTATTGTAAACAAGGAAATTAAAATTCCATCGACAAAAAAAAGTTTTAGATGATTCGTTTAATTTATGAAGATATTGTAACCGAATTTCGCATTCGGAAGTTTTTTATATTTCCCAAGCACCGTACCAAATTTGATCAAAAGCGGTTTGGTCCGATTGTTTATGAAAATATAAAATTTTGCTCTCAGGAGTTTTTTATAGGTCTTAAGCAGTGTACCAAATTTGATCAAAATAGGTGGCTCCCATAGGACCAATCAGTCCGAAAAAAAACATTTTTTATACAAAATTCTTTGTGTTTGTTTGTAAAGATATTGGAACCAAATTCGGTATTTAGATCATTTTTAAAGTACCAAAGCAATGTGTTAAATTTGACCAAAATATATTTATTTTTATGTCATATATCATATAGCTCTCATAGGAACAATCGGGCAAAAAAAAATTGTTTCTTAAAAATTCTTTTAGTGCAAGCAAGTGGTACAGGGTATCCCAGAGTCGTTCTCACCGGAAAAATCCAAATCCTAAACAACCTTATAAATATGTATATCCGCACCCTTATTAATAGATATGTACCAGGTCAAAAAACTGCCACCGATTTTTAACAACTAATAAAGTGCATCGATACTTGGTCATAAATCAAAAAATTTTCAGTGATTAAACTTTACGCGTCACTTTTTATTTAAGTTTGGATAGAAATGTAACCAAGTTTTGATTTAATGATAACAGAAAATTATTTTTATAATGTAAGCTTATGAGCAAATAGTTAGTTTAGTAATGGAAATACCTTAATTAAAGAGCTAATTTTGATTATGTTAAACCCGAAAACATCTCAAAACAATAATCTTTAATCATAAAATAATCCGATAAGAAACTTAAATCGGCTTATGAGCAATTTGAAACAAAATTGTTGTCATTTCTAAAATAGAAAAATTATTTTTGAGACTGTTAAACCTTAAAAACAGAGATATAAGATCCAAATCGTGACATCTTAACATCATATTTTGAACAGAATTTAAAATTTTTTCATTTAATTTTTTTCACTATTTTGAATATATAAGGACTTAATATACTTAAGAACTTTTAAACTAATTTCAAGTTTTTGAACTCATTTTGAAAATTAAAAAACCATTTTATATTTTTATCAGTGAATAAAAATTTTCTGCTCAGAAGCTGTATTTTTTTTTTTATTCAAGTTGTTTAGCCAAATGAAGCATGAACTGCAAGACTTAATCCTGATACATCAGTTTGGTTTAGTTTTTTAAAGTTACGTAATTAATTTGGAAAGTTTTGCAATATAAACCACTAACTAAGCTCATGACTAACAAGTAACAAGCGACACATTACTTAGCTAATAAAAACAAAGTCCTTGGGGCTTAAGCTCGGCGCGAAATCGAAAAACAACAAACCAACAACCAAATAATATAAAATTCAACATCATTATGAAGTAACTGCAGCAGTCACTTCATTATTGCCTTTGTGGCTGCCACAGTGGTTGTGGTTGTTGTTTTGTTGTCAATACTGCTGTTGTTTCCCTTCAAGAGCAAAAGTAATTAGCAGCAGGCAAATCCACAGTCAAGGACTACGAGTATATGGGTGCGCAACCTCCAAATTAAATTCTCCGACAATTTTATGGAAATACCCTCGAAATGGAGAATGTTACAAAGTCAGCGACACCCATTTACAAATTCACCTAGCACTGGGCTCATAAAATAAAAGCAAAATGGTCTTGGGAATGTTTTGTGTTGGGCTTCTAGTTCATAACTCGCTCAAGTTCATTAAACACGAAAATTTCAAAATTAAATTTAACTTTAAAACAAAAAGTGAGTCCTGAAAAGGGAGCGTTTTTAGGAGAACAAGAAAATCTCATTTAAATTAATGTCAAGTTGCCTCTCACACCAGTTTAAATATTTCAAATTTATGCGCACGTTTTTTTTCTATTATGATTATTTTATTTTTTGTCATAGGACTTGGTTAGATTATCACTGCAGGAAATGATTACAAAACTCTAGGCATGCTTCCTTGTCAGCAGCAGCTCCTTTTCATGTTTCTTTTGGGGTTCTTTGTGGTTGCAGCTGTTGGTATGAGTATGCAACTACTTATGTATATAATGTTCATCATGTACTGCGTATTTGGAAGCATTAGCAGAGGATACAAACTGTAATATGTTTATTTTTTTGTTTTTCCCTGAAGCAAGCTTGCACAAAAAGGACACAAAAAAAGGAACAAAAAACTGTTGACGAGGTGAAGAAGGAAATTCAGCTGAACCAATTTTTTGATTAATGCGAGAATGTTCTTTAAGTGAGTGGAAAATGTATGACTTAGTTTGAGGACGCGGAAAATGCGAAGCATTGCTTAACAACAACGAAAATGTAAGGAGATTTTGAAAATCCATTAAAACAAAATCCTTTAAAGGTACGGCTTCGACAAACAAGCAGCTCACTCGAAAATAAGCTCTTTTAAAACCAAGCCCATCAAATGCAAAATACCGAAAAGTATTAGTTTCGAGCAGTGGTGGATTTATAGTATGAGATGAGGTTTTTATTCCATTGTCTTTGAAGGTTGAATTTGCCTCTGGTTTAGTGTTATAAATTTAAGTTAAGCATTAAGTTGATTGTCTGTCTTCATGTTTTCTGAATGAGGGGACAGACTTTACCTAGTTCGCCGACCTCTCAAGTATTTATTATGTGTCCATTACCTTGTGGAATTCCCTTTGCTGACATTCTAAGTATTTTTAATTTTGCCTGTAGCCTTTAAATTATGTGTTTTATTATTAGCAGCAGGTCTTGCCTCTATACCTTCTCAAGATTATTTTGGACTATTGTTATCTCAAGCTGTTGATTGCTCTGAAGGTGAGTATAGACTTTATGCCCGCGGATAATCATGGGTGACATTCCCCATAATTTACCATCTATGCATCACATGTGGCTACTTGGTCTATAGACTCCTCTACCTTGAAAAGGCATTCAGAGAGTGATATTGTAAATAAAGCTTTATTTCTGTATTTCTCTCCACCCAATTTTGAAACACTGTGCATGCATTAGGAGCCCTCAATGCCCGTTTTTATCAAGATAGGATTGAGTCAGTTGAAAAGCAATTTCTGCTTATCGCTTTTGAAGGCTTAAATGGGATCTACTTATCCGATTGCCAGCAGCTTCTTGCATACTTCCCCTTATAAAACTACCATTCTTAATTACACTAGTCGACAAATTTCACACTTTTTTTCTCCAGAGATGAGACTTATATTTTATGTTAGGGCAATGTTTCAGCATTCAAAATCCGTATTTTTTATTATCCTCTTATACCCTGTTTTTTTCTAGGACTATTTTAGTGAAAAAGGACCTTTTTCAAAAAACGGTTTCACATATGATGTCATAAAATCTGTACTCGATTCGAATTTTTTCAAATTTTTTTTTCTCTGAAAAGTAGAATAGAGTACCTTTCCATAATAACCCAAATCATAAAAATCGGATGTCTAAAGAAAAAACTACAGCTGAAACTGTGAGCCCGAAATGCCAAAAAAACACAGCATTTTGGTGACTTTTTCTACAAAAAAACCCATTTATTTTAGAAAAAGTCTTAGACACCTGATAATTTTATTATTTTAAGTTATTGGTCATGATATGTAGATGCGATTTCTATATAACTTTATATTTTTATGATAAAAGATGACCGACTTATTGCATTTTTAGTAAAATTAGAAAAAAAAAATTTTTTTTGGCAATTTTTTTTTTTCGACTTTTTTAACTGCATTTAACCTTTGAAAAGTGGTTCACTCTTCTATAATTAAATTTTTTTTTGAAAGTAGATGTTAGTAGCTTTCAAATAAAGCAACTTTGCGAAGAATTCGAGCTGCCCATTGAACACCACAAGCTGAATCCATCATGAAGAGTACACGAAAAATTATGATTTTTCCAAGTAAGGTAGCATCTCACAGTTTCAGCTGTAGTTTTTTTTTAGCCATCCGATTTTTATGATTTGGGACATTATGGAAAGGTACTCTATTCTACTTTTCAGGGGAAAAAAAATTTGAAAAAATTCGAATCAGTACAGATTTTATGACATCATATGTAAAATCGTTTTTTGAAAAACGTCCTTTTTCACTAAAATAGTCCTAGAAGAAAAACAGGCTATAACAGGATAATAAAAAATACGGATTTTGAATGCTGAAACATTGCCCTAACATAAAATATAAGTCTCATCTCTGGAGATTTTTCATCGTCGACTAGTGTTATCCGAATTAATTCGTAATTAATTCTTTATAAAGTTACTTATGTCGCACCTTCCGGAGTAAATCGTAATGTTCGCCCCTTAGCTCTACAATTTTTTAGTTGTAGTCTTTCGCTCTAGGATGAGGTCCTGGAATTAATTAAAAATATTAAAGCTAAAAAAGCCCCGGGTCACGACAAAATAGATGGTACAATCCTCAGAGCTCTGCCAGAATCCACAATCGAATATTTTGTAGTTCTGTGCAATGCCATTATTCACATCCAACACTTCCCAGCCTGCTGGAAACGTGCTATGATTGTGATGATTCCAAAGCCAGGCAAACCCGCTGGAGAAATTGCCTCGTACAGACCAATTAGCTTGTTATCAGTACTATCCAAGGTATTTGAAAGAATACTTTTGCGACGAGTGCTTGGACAGCTGGATCTAAGAGGGTCAATACCAGACCACCAATTTGGATTTAGGAGTCAGCATGGAACCCCTGGACAAATACACAGAGTTGCCCATCACATATTGGGTTCTTTTGAAAAAGGGAATACTGTTCAGCAGTCTTTCTAAATGTCAAACAGGCCTTTGATCGCGTCTAGCATGTGGGACTCCTGAGCAAGATAAGAGCTGCTCTCCCACAATACTACAAACTGCTAGCCTCGTACCTGAAAGGAAGAAGCTTTGAAGTCAGCAAAAGGACAAGCTATATCAACGATTCGGCAAGTAATAGCAGGTGTTCCCCAAGGAAGTGTTCTCGGCCCCACACTATATACCTTGTACACGGCAGACATGCCGCTGCCCTCACCTAACACTGGATTGCTAATAGCTGAGCAGCAGTCCATCTGAGCTTGAAGCATCAGAACTACTACAGGCATATTTAGACGAGTTCAAGAGCTGGACGGATCGCTGGTGTATAACCATTAATACACTAAAATCAGTGCACATCACCTTTGCCACCAGAAGAGGGGACTGCCCTGAGGTCACACTGGGATCTCCGATACCAAAAGCCACCAAAGTAAAATATCTGGGAGTCACATTTGACAGACGACTGACATACGGCCCACACATCACTCAGACAGTCAATAGCTGCAAATTAAAGTTAAAAAAATTGGACTGGATGCTGGAAAGTTCTAGCAAATTGTCGCTTCGTAGCAAAAGATCAATTTACAATGCTATTGTAGCACCAGTCTTCACATACGCAATACCGCTCTGGGGAACTGCTGCGAGGAACCATATAAAACGACTGCAAACAATGCAAAACAAGGCCCTGAGAAGATGGACTGGAGCAGAATGGTTTGTTTGAAACGAAGTCTTGCATAATGACCTCAACATCCCTACCATAGCTGAACTATTAGGACGACACAGCTCAAGACACAGGGATAGGCTTACTAATCATCCAAACCAACTTGCAACATGCCTAGCCACAAATACAAATAGACGAAGGCTCAAAAGACGGCACCCTTTAGATTCTCGAAATGATTTAATTCTTTAAAAACTGTAAATTGTAATTGTAAATAGTCATAAATGTGAAGTTATAGATAAGTTTGATACTTATTGTTACAAGGGCAGTTCGCCAATTCATTGTTAAGGTTCTAAGTCATAAATGCGCTATAGATAGGTGACAAAAAGCTGCATAAAATAAATAAAATTAATCAAAAAAAAACTTGATGTGACAACTACCAACCTTACTTTTGTTGAAACAATTTCTTCATACCTTTGAAGAACAGTCGACAAAAAGTTTAGATTTTGCTAAAGCATTGGAGCAGAAGGATTGGAAAGCGAGTACATACTAGCCCAAAATAAGGAATCAAAAAAGACTTATTATGCTGAAGATGGTATTTCTTCGGGTTTAATCAGCAATCAATGTCTGTGTCTATATAATAAATAGATTTTATTAAAGAAGAAAGAGTGCAAAATTAAATTTATGCAAAAACTGCACTTTTTAAAAAAAACCCTTAAGAATCACATAATTTTTGTAAAAGTATTTATCTTTAATAAGAAACAGTTTTCGGATCCAGTGCGAATGAAACCAGAAGTAAAAATTGTTGTAGAAGAAACAAATTTTTTGTTTCATTAAAACTTAGTTCAGTTACATTTTAAATTATTTTATTATCATCGAAACAGGAAAAACTAGAAGTCTAAGCACTTCTTCTTATAAACGAATAATGAAGTCTAAGTACTTCTTCTTATAAACGAATAATGAAGTCTAAGCACTTCTTCTTGTAATCGAATAATGATAATAAATAAAATTTATGTGATTAAAACATTAGAAAAACTAAACATGCCATCCTCAAATGCTAAATCAAGTTTTTTTATTTTATTGCATTACTACAGATTTTGCAAGCACTAATTTGTTTGTAATCCCAAACATACTCTGAATTTTTATTAGCAATCATAAATTAATGACTTTCACCATTAAAAAAAATAAGCATATAATGACTACAATCAAATAAATAAACAACTCAAGCAAAAATTTTCCAAAGCCCATACGTTTTCGTTTTCTCACAGTCATATCCCAATAAAATAGCTTTCGTTCAAGATGTTTAACTTGAGTATAAATAAAATACCTCCGCGGTTCATATGTGTTTAGATAAGATACTTATTTTGTTTAGATTATTTTCACGTACTTCCCACACTTGTCATGCACATGAATGAATATTTTCTTCGAACTGGCTTTGAGTATGTACTAGAAAAATACTTGATATGCAGGGCGTCAAAAAGCTATTAGATAAAACATTTGCGTTTTCATTGGCCACCTAAGTGCAAGCCAAGCTATGTTCTATGTACGATATGTCTCGATCTCACTCTCTATATATACAAGTACATATATGATATGCCTAACGTTTAATTCATTGATCAATTTTTCCATATAGACAATGAAATAAATTGCTCAGTAGCTTAACGAATAACGAGTATACGATGTATTTTTAATAGATTTTTTATGAGTTTCTTGGTGGAGGCTATATTGTCTGAGCTTAATGAAAATTCATTTTTATGAATACTACGTGAAAACGGCGAAAATTCAATTAAAATGCAGTCAAATGTCAATCGGAAATGCATAAAACAAAAAACGCCAATCAATTAGAGTTTTATTCGTTATTTATTTTAGTGATGTGAATTAAATTATTAATTATGTCACCTAGATTTTAATTACGTGCTGTCAATGCGGGATTATTTTAATCAGTTGGTTATTATATTTACATATGTTTTGCTTGTCTTTGTTATAATAAATTTCAAACTTTTTTGTTATTTAGACCCAGCTACTGTAGCTATTTATTTATACTGTTTTTATATGTTCTCAAACCAAAATATTACAAAATAATTATGCATACTATTTTACACGTAGTAAGTTATACCCTATAACCACAAAATAGTGGGCATATATAATTAATGCAAGAACATTTCAGATCTTTATACTGCGTAGGAGACGAGGAGGCCAAAAAACCCAATTTTATTATTTTTATCTGACTTCTTCTAATACCTTAAAAACTATAAACAAAAAAGGTTTTAACTAGGTGCCTTGTATGGTCAATTCATTTCCTTGCATTTAGTTTTCACGTACTAGGAACTTTCTAAATAATAATATTGAATACATAGACTTTTCTTTTCATTTAACCAAATCATTTAAAAAACATTAGCTACGAATTATTAAGCTTCAACATATTTTGCCTAGAAACCTCTCTAACAAATATAATATATACCAGGTGTGTTCAAAAAGTATCGCGAATTTTGTGTTTTTTCAAAAATTATTTATTTATTCATGCATATCTATTTTGTCCCCATCAAAGTAATCCCCATTAGATATTATACACTTGTGCCAACGATTTTTCCAATCTTCGAAGCACTTCAAAAAATCTTTTTTTTATCTTGTTCAGCTCCTCATGTCTTTATCTCGTCAATCGTAGCTTAGCGCCGTCCTTTAATGGGCCTCTTCAGTTTAGGGAACAAGAAAAAGTCACAGGAGCCAGATCTGGGGAATACGGTAGCTGCGGCATCATAAGTGTGTTGTTTTTGGCCAAAAAGTCACGCACAAGCAACGATGTGTGAGCAGGGGCGTTATCGTGGTGCAAAAGCCAATTTTTGTTCTTCCACAAATCCGAGCATTTCTGGCGGATTGCTTCGCGCAAATAGCACATACCTTGCAGGTAATATTCCTTTTTGACCGTTCTACCCTGTGGCAAGAACTCATTATGCACCACACCCCTGCAATCGAAGAAAATTGTAAGCAAAACTTTCACATTCGACCGAGCTTGGCGCGCTTTTTTTGGTCTTGGTTCGTGCTGCAGCTTCCATTGAGTTGATTGAGCTTTTTTTTCCACTTCATAACCATAAACCCACGATTCGTCACCAGTTATGATCCTCTGGAGCAAACTTGGGTCGTCGTGGACAGATTCTAACATCCCATTAGCAATGTTCATGCGATGCTGTTTTTTGTGATTCGACGATTGGCCAATACCATTTTCTTCACTTCATCCATTTTTTCGTCTGTTGTTGAAGTGCTCAGGCGTTCGGCACGCTCTTCGTCGTTCACATCTTCTCGGATTTTTAGGAACATTTTGTACCACCGATAAACGTTGCTTCGGTCCAAGGTAGCTTCTCCGTAAGCCACAGTCAACATTCGGAATGCATCCGCGCACTTAATTTCGTTTTTCACACAAAATTTGATACAGGTTCTTTGATCCATTTTTTTGAATAGGTAAAATTCGAAGACGAGCCAAAACACGTGCAAGCAAAGCAGCTGTCAACAATTAAGTGAACATTCAAAATGGCCGAGCTTGTCGGCATAAGTGAGAGACATGAGTACCAACATAACGCCACAAAAAATCGAAATTCGAATATACGTAAACCGAGAAAATTTAAAATTCGCGATACTTTTTGAACACAACTCGTACTTGCAAAACTAGCTACATATAGTCAAAAAAATTTGTGTATAGACTTATATACAGTATTACTAGCCGGCCTTCGGCACGCTCGCTCCGCTCGCTCGTCTAGAAACACGTTGACTATTTTCTAGATGAACTGCTAAATGGACAACGGTTGGGTGTCGTTCGTGAATTTGGAATGAGAAAATTCGCCATATTGCCTCGTTTCTGCTAATGCAACATCCTATTTCATATTGTGAAATTTCGTCATTCACATTGTCGGCTCTCACACCCAAAATCGCCATATCGCTTCCCTTATTGACGTATTTGCAGATATATTTTATTGATTTTACTGAGTTGCAATACTCGACGTTAATGTGGGCTTTATACGTTTTTGATAATAATGGCGAAAATGGAACAACCCAACGATTGTCAATTTCAATTTCTTGTTTTTGCACTTTGATTGTGGTTGATCTGCCATTGTCCTCTGTTGATCTACGGCGATATAATGGGTATCCATCGTAGCCCGTAACAGTGTCCGAAATCAATGCCCTTGGATATCTTTTGAAGCATTTGCCGTCGATCATGCATGGTGAAGTTGGGTTGAGCACACCATATGGTCCGTGGATCATATTCTTTGTGATAACCTCGAACAATTCTGGATCATTTGTTTGAACTGGGATTTCCGCCGATATCACATCATCAATTTCATGCGGTAGTATTTTCTGAGGTAATCCTCTCTTCTGCCATTCTACCGAATACATCCAGCAGCGAACCTCTCCGAATACACTGCTCTTGATAATAAGCATGCCTGATGTTTCATTGGGAAATTTCACTGCTTGGCACTGGTCACATACCTTGTTCATTGTTCCAATTACAACAGATTGACGCGAGCTATAATCGGTCGTATTGTTATATTCGAATGCAGCTCTGTGCAGATTGGAAGCATTGCGCATTTGCCTGAATGTTCTTTGGATTAAATTCTGTTCTGCATGGATTTCATCTGATTGATTCTGATAATCCCGATTTCGTCTCATTCTCATTCGAGCATGTATGAGCAAAATGTGATCTTGCTTCTCTTAATCGATTCAACTCATTCCTTTGTAAACGTTGTTCCTCAGCTTCAGCTGTTCTTCGGGATGATTGCAATTGAGTTCTACGCGAACGTCTCCCAATGTTACGTCTTTTGGCGGCATTATGTGCAAATATTGATCTGATCATATGTATTTTACACAGAAATCAAAACATGAATCGTTTATAATTTTTGTGTTTCCTTCCGACAAAAACTATTAACTAAAAAATATTAGTTAATCTGACAATGTACACAATGCCAACCTAAATTAAAAAAAAAATTTGTATTGGAAAATCAAATTGTCCTTTTTAGTATTTTCGTCGCAATTTTGTTATATTTTCTCAACCCTAAACAATCCTTGGACTTCCACGAACATTTCAAGACCAAAATTAGCCAAATCGGTTCAGCCGTTCGTGAGATCCTAAGCTTAGAAGGAACATAACATTGTGACACGAGAATTTTATATATAAGATTATATAATAAAAAATTATTTAAAATTAACAGGTCTTCATTTTGTAAACCAAAATTGTCGATACAAACGTTCATCTTCTTCATTATTACCCATGAGTGTAGATTTCAACAAAACCGGCAAAGAAAATTCACTAATATGACAAAATTATCTAGCCGGAAAGGTACTGAAAACTGCTTCGGCAATTTAAAATATTAAAATTCGTTTTACATTGTAATAAAATCCATGTAATAATCCATTTTGAAGAAAACATTAAAGAAGCAAATACGAAAATATTATAATTTTTTTAAGTAAAGGCCAGTACGCAGCATGCAAAATTTACATATAGTATAATGAACACTATAATCCTATCGCAGCAAAATTTACGAATAGTCACACTATTTCTTTTATATGAAGTTTTTCCATTCGCGAAATATTACGACCAAAAAATTATGGCAAGTGGCAGCAGATAACAAAACAAAATTTTGGTAATCTTTGAATTTAAATAAATTTAACACAAAATGGCGCCACTAGTTCACTAAATATAGGCAGCACTGTTTGGTTTTTGCATCCAGAACCAATACTTATATGCATGGACATTATTTCATCCTAAAATAATGACTGGCAGAAAGATATTGTTTTGAATCATTTTATACTAAGCCGTTTACTATTTATTTTTGTTGTTTATGAGCTGTTTAGGGCCCAAATGACGTTTTAGCAATAAAAAAAAATACCCCTGCCAAAAAAAATTAAGCCACTTAATAAGTCCAAAGTCCTAATTAAATTTTGTTAACCAAATCTAAAAATAAATAATATATTATTAACCCTATGTGCTAAAAAATAAAAATAAAGGCCTGAAGGCCTATGTTGCTCTGGCTGTTAATTACTTTGTTCCCTAGAATTAAGTCTAAGTTACAATTTTAAATAAATAATCTTCCAGTTTCAAAGTTTTACACTCTTTGTTAACAAATCCACGCAGTTACCGGCCTGCTTTATCGGAACTTTCATTTTATAGCTATTATTTAATATTACTATTTAATTTTTGGCAATTTTTCCTGATTGCTTGTCAATAAAATAAACAAAACTCAACTTACGCTTAATTAATTTCAATTTATGTTTCAAACAAAAATTGCGTAGTGTACAGTGTATATTATAGTCGGTGTATCGCGACTGTAACCAATCAACTCGTTCTTATTTTGTTTTTGATTGTTTTATTTGCAAATCATTGATTAAAACTCAATTATTGACATTTGAAAAACACAAATAAAACAGAAATAAATTTTGGTATGTCACTCAATAAACCAAATGAAAACAATTTAAACGCACATTCTCATAGCAATAAATTAATAAATATGTTTACACAGCAATGAATTTAATGATAATGCACTTTAAATGCACTCTGATGACAATTCGTTTTAATCGAGCACTTTTAAAGGAAACTCTTAATCGTTGATCGCATCCGGCAGCGCCAGAAATTAAGACGCGGATCTGGCAGAGACCACACGACGACTACGACGACAAACGCACAATGAAAGCGCACAGAGGCAACTGATGGCTCGTAGCCTGTTTATTTCGCAAACTGTTTACGCGTCTCTTGATTCCTCTGCTGGCTGGAACACATAGACAAGCACGAACACACTCGCATACGAATATAGACAACGCACACAGATACGCAAAAAGCAGGCGCGCGCACATACACACATGCACACTTTGTATCTTTATCTTTGATTCAGCAAATTCACGGACGAGGCTGGCGAAAACAGCGCGTATACGTCATGTTGTATCACAAATATTAAAACGGGTGGGGTTGCAGGTGAATTTTGTTTGGCCAACTAAAAGGCCTGTTGCCAAATTCTTAATCACTTATCAGCGTCATCATATAGCTCAATAAAACTCAAATTGTAGCTCGCGGCGTCATTAACAAATCGCTACAAAACCCACTCACGTGCACGCCCTCTTGTTGTGTACCAGGGGGGTATGTATTCCTGGGGGCTCATTAAGGGAAGCTGGGCGTGTCAATTACTTGCACCCAATCCCTACTTTTTGTTGCTTAATTTTATTTACTTTTGATTACGTTGCTTATTATGTTACCTTCCAAAAAGTTTTGTTTATTATTCTTTGGGCTGCACAAAACTTTGCCTACAGATATTTATAGATAGCTGGATACAATGTACATATAAGATTGTCATATATATATTTTATATGATACTTGCCAAAGCCCTGATATTCATGATGTTGCGCCTTCGATTATAGTTCAGTCGAGTTCATTTTAATTTAATTAACTATTGTTTGTTATATTTGTTTAATAGATACACTGCACAGAGCGGCACTTTTACTTTTATAAAGCGTGTGCCATTAAAAAAATATGTGTTTAGCTAAAGCTTTACCCAATGCCTTAATCAGATAACATAGGTAAATATCGGTGTCTTTGTATGGAACGCAAATTGGAACAAGTAGTAAATAATTTTCTACAGGGTTAGCTAAGTAAGCAAAAAAGTGCGGTTTAAGGAAAAATTTCCATTTATTCAAATTTTTCCATTTCAGCATATCCAAGCTGTATTAAGCGTATCCAAATATAAGATACAATTTAGCTTTCTAAACTTTAAGAAAAATTAAAGAAAATAGCTTGTACTCTTTTATGCTCTAAACGATAGCGGTAGAAAATAAGTTCCTTTATCGCTTAATCGCTTAAAATTCCAATTTTTATATTATTTTTTCCAAAAACACCTTTTTTATTTATTGCTGTTTTCTTAATGGGTCTCCGACAAACAAAATTTAAGATTCTTTGTTGGGTCTCAGTGGAGTATCATCAGTATGCCAATTTTATGCCACCATCTATATTAGACTTCTAAGGAAGTTGCTGCGGGCATCGTTGCAAACCGTTCCAAGTTTTTAATACCTCAATATTGTTTCCGAATAATCAAATTTGTTAGCATTTTAAAATATTTTTTTAATTTTTAATATTAAATAAAAAATTTTATAAAATACAAAATTTTTTAAATGAAATAATACAATTAACTCAAGAAATTTATTTATTTATATATTTATAAATTAGAAATTCTACAACTTTGCTCCGCCGTTTTCCAAAAGATGGCGCTAGTAGCCAGTAATAGTTGAAATAAATAAATCACAGCTGTTTTCCATCAGTTTTGACATCGATAAATATAACCTTACATCGATATTAGTTAATTTTTGTTTGCGTCATATAGTTACACTTAATTAAATATGTCAGCTTATAAACCGAATTCACGTCATTTGCGGGAGATTTTACTTTTTCAATTCAACATGAAAAAATCGGCTGCTGAGGCTCATCGGGTTATATCAAGTACTTATGGCGATGATACTATTAGTGAAAGAACGTGTCGCGAGTGGATCGGCATATCGGTGGCAGAGAAAAAACTTTTGAAGATGATGAACTGGAGGCTTTACTTAATGAAGACTCGTGCCAAACTCAAGAACAGCTAGCAAAATCATTGGGAGTAACTCAGCAAACAGTATCAAAACGCCTGGAACAGCTGGGGATGATGTAAAAACAAGGATACTGGGTACCGTATCAGTTGAAACCAAGAGATGTTGAGCGACGTTTATTTGCTTGTGAACAGCTGCTTGAAAGACAAAAACGAAAAGGATTTCTTCATCGTATTGTTACTGGGGACGAAAAATGGGTGCACTACGACAACCCTAAGCGACACACATCATGGGGATTGCCCGGCCACACTCCTACGGCGACACCTCGACAGAATATTCACGGATCCAAGGTCATGTTGTGTATTTGGTGGGATCAGCTTGGCGTAATTTATTATGAGCTGCTAAAACCTTCTGAAAAAATTACTGGTGCACTTTATCGAACGCAATTAATGCGTTTGAGTCGGGCATTAAAAGCAAAACGGCCGCAATACGCTGATAGACACGAAAAAGTAATTTTGCAACACGACAATGCTCGACCTCACGTGGCGAAAGTAGTCAAGACGTACCTTGAAACACTGAAATGGGAAATTCTACCTCACCCGCCATACTCTCCAGATGTTGCTCCATCTGATTACCATTTATTTAGGTCGATGGCACACGGCCGGGCAGGCCAGTGCTTCGATTCTTTTGAAAAAGTGAAAGAATGGATCGATTCTTGGATCTTATCAAAGGATGAAGAACTTTTCCGACGCGGGATTCGTTTGTTGCCTGAAAGATGGGCCAAAGTAGTGGAAAGTGACGGACAATACTTTGAAACATAAGTTAGATCCCATTTTATTTTTATATAATTTTTAAAATTAAAAAAAAAAATATACAGGGGTGCCACAGAAAACCAATTCGATTCAATTTCGATGCAATTGCAATTCTTGGTGCCACAGACATGGCTAACAACGGTTTTAAAACCGCTCATAGTCATGTATGTGGCACCAAGAATTGGAATTGTATCGAAATTGAATCGAATTGGTTTTTAAAACCCTTGTTAGCCATGTCTGTGGCACCAAGAATTGGAATTGAAATCGAATTGGTTTTCTGTGGCACCCCTGATAAAAAATATATTTTGTACTGTTAGAGTTAACATCATCTAAAATTCTGCATAGAAGTTATGGCGACTTTTTTATTAAAATCCTATTTCTCAAAAACAATTGTACTTAAATTAGCACCGGAAATAAAATATAGCCATCTTTTTTCCTACTTATCATGTTTAGCGGAAGACATTGTTTAGGTTTTTCTTAAAAACGGAAAATAATTATATTTCATGTAACTAGGAACAAACAAGTAAAAGAGAAGTTATTTTTGATTTTCTTTTTGAAATTAAATGTTAATTCATTGACATATGTTTTTTCTGGGATTCAACAGAAAATTGCTTCTGTTTCTTACTGAAAGGAAACCCGCTGAATTCTTTTAAAAGAGATTATCTTGTCGCTTGTTGTTACAGATGCACATTATGCCTACGCATCCGATATCAAATATAGTATAGTATATGCGCAAAATTTCCTGGTATTGTAATATAAGCAAATGAGTGCTGCACCTTTATGGAGAACAAAAACAAGTAAAAGCGAATCGGCTTTATTTATTTGATAAAAGGATACTTTCACTTTGGCCCTAAGGTGCAATCCTATTCCTCGTTTCTAGGAAAAATGTATTTTCGCACAAAAAGTATCTTCAATTAGCATTGTCTGTATGAGACACCTACCAGAATATTGGCTTCCAATTATGTTGTAATGAAAACAAGTTACATAAAAAGGTTTATTTTTATGTATATAAATATAGTATGCTAGTTTTGCGCTATGAAATAAAATGTGAAACAATTAACAATCAAATGTAACTTAAACAAAAAATTGCATGTTCATTACAGAATTTAATAGCAGAAAAAACTGCACCCAACGCTTAAAAAAAATTCAAATTAATGTAAAGGAAATTGTTTTAAATTTGTATTTAATTTGCAATGTAAAAAACTCGAATTTTTTGCATGGTACTCAAGTAGGTTTTTTTACAATATTTATGTAGAAAGAAATTTTAATTTTTTATACGTTATTAAAAAAAACAATTGGGATGTTTACTTTGTAAGGCATAAATGCCTAAAGGCAGGAATGCCCAAGTAACGACGATGGCAGCACTAACAGCGAAGCATAAAGGGGAAAATGCACTACTGACAAAGTGAAAAAAAAGAGTTTTCTTTTTACAAGAGTTACATTCTATATAGCTATAAGTTCCCGTTCTCTTCGAACAAGTGATTAATAGAGATCCCATGCTTCACCTAGGTGCGACTAACGAAATAGTCAAGTCAAGGAGTTGTATATATATGTATCTCTCTATTATACAGGGTGCGCCAGAGGAACTTACTTATTTGAAAAAATTCCCGCGCGGTGTGTTGGGCGGATAGATGGGCGAGAGAGGGCACATCTGGAGGGGGAAGTTCCCAAGATTGTTTCCTCCCTCCACCCTCCCTTCACTCAGTTGCCGTCATGCTCTGGTCTAGAGAGCAGCTTCGTTTCTAACGGTCGCTCACTTGTTGCTACGCAACGTGCCTTCCGCGCTCGCTTTGAAATTCCTCCTCACAGACTCGTTCTTGGCCGTAATTCGATTCTGTCGTGGGTTAACTCATTTCGGGAGTGTGGAAGTGTCGCTAAACCCAGAAATGGACCTCAACGGACCATCAGAACTTTGGAAAATGTCGAAAGAGTGAGGCAGTCAGTTGTGCGTTCTCCCCGGCGTTCGGCTCGCAAACACGCAGCTGCTATGAGAATTTCTGAAACCACTGTTCGACGAATTCTCCATGAAGACCATCACTTTCATCCCTATAAATTGACTGTTGTGCAAGAATTAACTGAACACGATTTTGTTGCCCGTCAAAATGCCTGTGAAATGCTGGTTGACAACCTGCCTGAAGACGCGGTCGTTTTTTTCAGTGACGAGGCTCACTTCCACATTTCCGGCTGCGTCAACAAGCAAAACATGCGTTATTGGTGTGGTGTAAATCCACGTGAGCTTCACCAGAAGCCACTTAACTGCGAACGAGTTACTGTCTGATGTGCGATGTCGGTAATGGGAATAATTGGTCCTTATTTTTTTGAAGAAAACGAACGCGCAGTTACCGTGAATGGAGCTCGTTCCCCGACCGCCTCAACTCTCTCAGAGGCGATCTCTAATGCAATTTATTTTTATGGGGTTATTTGAAATCTCTGGTTTATGTCGATCGACCACGGACCATAGCACACCTCAAGAACAAGATATGCTGCAAAGAGTGGATACGAATTTCAAAAATCGACTTCATCAGTGTATGCGCAATGGGGGTCGTCATTTATCCGATGTCATTTTCAAGACTGCTTGAAAAAAAAATTGGAATATTGTATTCTTAAATAAAAAAAAATTAAAACAGTAATTGAAGAATTTTTGTTTTTATTGAGCTTTCAAATAAGTAGGTTTCTCTGGCGCACCCTGTACATATTAGATATTTGTCTGTAGATTGTTTTACCGGAACTGTGTTACATTGGTTGACGAACTCAAGTCGGTGTTTGGAGCCATTCGAGCGTACGTATGCACCATTGAATTTCAGAAAGGTGGATTGGCGCACATGCATTTGTTGGCGACGCTAAATCAAAAAATACTGACCGCCACAAATAGCCAAGCGTGAAGAAGACCCAAAGTTGTGGTACAAAGTCATAAAGCACATGTCTCACGGCCCGCATTTGGAGAACACAGCATCGATGTGCTGGGACCCGTAGAACAAGACCTGCACCAAGAAGTTTCTGAAAGAGTTTCACCTTTGTACCGACGAAGAGACAACCACAAAGACGCCCACACATATCACGAAGGCAAAATCGTGTCTATCGATCGTGCCGTACAATCCATATTTCTTGAAGAGACTCAATTGCCATATGATCGACGAATATTGCACCTCGGTAATGAGCATAAGGTACTTCTACAAGTACATTCACAATGGCCTTGATCGAGTCCGAATAGCTCTATCGAAGGACGATGCCCGGGACGAGATTCAACAGTATTGGGATACAATATATGTAGCACGATGCCGTTTAATTAATGCCGATACACTTGTCTGGCAGATCACGTTTGAGGAAGGAGCAGAATTAGACGCTGCGGCCAAAAACATCAACACAAACGTGTTGGCATACTTTGACTTGAATAAAAAAGACGAACAAGCTCAAAAATATTCATATGTTCAGATCCCATTGCATTACACATGGGACAAGCCGAACTATGAGTGGAGGCCACGAAAGAACAACTGCAACATTGTAAACCGAGCAAACTTCGTGTTACCACGAGACGTTGAAAGATTTAGTCGAAAGTTATTACTGCGCGAGTCGAAGGGCACTACATCATTCGATGATTTATTGGTTGTCGATGGAGAAAGATATCCGACATTTCAAGAGGCAGCCAGAGCAGCGGGTTTGACCAAGTCGCCCGAGCTCATGACTGATGCCGCCTCTGTGATGATGCCCTATAAACTGAGACATTTCTTTGTATGTTTCTTGGTTTGTGGAGATGTAGACGCTTTTGCGCTGTGGCAGAATTTCAAGTCGAAATTAAGAGATGACTCGAAGGAACCAGCAGCACTTTCGATTATTTCGCCAGAAGTTTCGAGCGAAGATGAAATTATTTAAGATATTGTAGTGGAGGAGGATCTTGCCTTAGATGAATATAAACGCCTGTTTACCAGCATGTCCGAGCAGATGAACGAAGACCAGAAACACGCTCGCGACGTTATAGGAAGGTCTTTGTTGGGTAAATCTGCGCAGAAGTTATTCTTTATAGATGGACCTGGCGGAACCGATAAAACTTTTTTCTACAAAGCGTTAGTTCATAACTGCAATACCTTGAAGAGAAAAATCGCAAATATTGCCTGGACTGGGATCGCTGCTATACTTCTTCCATACGGTCGAACGGCTCGGAGGACTTTCAATTTGCCATTACACATTGGTAATAAACACGGAACGTTGAGTTGGAGTAGAAAAATAAAGCAACAACTACAGGACGTAGACGTGATAATTTGGAATGAGGCTTCGATCATACCTCAAGCCATACAGAGTATGATAGACCGCACGTTCCGCGATATATTCGCAAGCGAAGAGCCGTTCTCCGGGAAGATCGTTGTGTTAGGTGGACATTTTACGCAAGCATTGCCTGTAGTGAAGAAAGGCGGAAAGCGCCAAAAACTAGACGCGTGTTTGAAGATTTATTTCAATGTAATACTAAAAATTATATACAAAAGAGAATATAATAATATAATATTATATATAATATAAATATTTTTTTTCAATGAAGCTGAATTTAATTTCAAGTTGTCCGCCAACAGCCGCTTGAGGCGATGGAGGGGTGGGGGTTGGTGAGCGAAGCGAGCAGGGGGCGAAGCCCAATAGTTATATAAAAAAAAGATTTTGTGAGAAAAATGCAAGCCTAAAAGATTACATTTTGGATATTTGTTAGCCCAATAGATATTTTATGATCTTTAACTACAAAAATTTTGGAGCTATAATTATATTTAAAGCAATACCTTCCAGCTGTTTTTCATTGTCGTTATTGGTTGGGTCAAGCGTAAATGTTAATTTTTAGTGTAACTTTTTATTAGACTTTTTTATCATTGGTGCTAGATAATATATTAAATTTTTTTAAGTCTCTTCAAAACACATCAATTTTCCTAACCCAGCAGTTTTTTATTTAAAATAAATTCGGGCAATATCAATCGAGCTTATAAAAAATATTTTATTGCTGCTGTCCAGAAGCACAGTCAATAATGGACCTCTTGAAGGCTGTCATGTAAGACCTTACATAAATAAGTGATATTAATGGCTATTGAAATTGTTATTTTATGAATGAAACCAAAATAGCGACCTCAGTTTTGAATAACGAGAAAATGGACTCACTTTTCATGCTGAAAGTGTGTATCTAATTTAGTTGACTATAAAGCCTCTTATAGTCAAATAAAGTGTAGGGTATAAAAAAGTCTTCATATTGCTTATATTTGGCTAAATTATATTTGCGCTGGAAAGTAAGCCAAATGCGGCCACTAAATAAATAATTACAAGACTCTGCACAAGGGTTACATAGCCAAAGATATAGATGTATATATATATATATTCATAGATACAGATATAGATACAGATGTTGGATACAGATATAGCTAGTGGCAGCGGCATAGTTAGGCCCAAACGAAGCTATTCAAAAAGCAGCGTGGCATCGTGGCGCCAATTAGCATATTCGTGGAAATTAAATTAATTATAAACTAATTAAAGTAAAATTTTAGCTACAAGCCACTAGCTGGCATTAAAATTTTGTTTACTTTATGTGGCCAATGTGTTGACTGTCCTAACTTGGCTTGGTGCGTGTGACAAAATCATTTCTGATATAATTTTAGTGAGCCAAAACGAGTCTGGCTTTTGTTGATTTGAATTTTGACCAAAGTGCAGCTACCCGTTTGTCAGCTAGCTGTTAATTTACGTAATTAATTTAATTAGAACTTTTTCTCGCATGTTTTAGTTACAATATAGAATAATACAAAATGTCGTCTGTTATAAATATAATATGGCAAGTGTCAAATAGATATTTTTATTTATTTTTAAATGCAAATTAAATGGCATAAAATTCAATTTCTGCTTCAATGACAAAAAATTATTGCCTGTCTGTTGCCTATGTCTAGGCGCACTTGTCAGTCAAACAAGCTTTCAGTTCTGACAATCAGTCAACCATATATGAATCCAGCTTAATCACATTTACTTGCGCTTTTTTTGGTTTTATTGATTGGTAAAAATTTCTGTATGTATTGGCTTTAAGTATATAAACGAGTATATGTAGCTTTATACATTAAGCTACATAGCGCACCTGAAGCTTATTTACAGTTGCCTTTATTTATTTGAGTTTTTGTACAGTTTGTTTACCAGAAACTCGTAATCCAATTGTGGGCTTATATGGCCTTTACAGCTGCCACTTAATGCTCCCACGCCCACGCCTATATAAAAAACAAAAGATTGGCGAATTTCGACTATAAGCTACACTTTCGAGTAAGTAGATTGAAATTTAAATCAAATTTTGAATCTCAATCAACTCGTCTGGTCTTTTGATGAAGCAGCAATATTGTCCACACTTCGGATTCCACCACAGAACCCTTTCAATTGATTTTGAAAAAATCGATTTTTGTTACCTTTGACCTTAAATATCTGAAGGCGAGTTACGATATTTGTTGTTACATTCAAATTTCATTCTAAAATGTCAAAACGATTATTCATGTCAAGTTTGAACTTTTAATCTTTTAATACCGAGGATTTATGCTCGTCAAAAAAAAAAACCAAAAATAAGCATCTTAAATTCTAAGATTTAAAATCTTTTTAACAACGAATTTACACGCATAAAATGACCTAAGCACTTATTTTTTAAAGTGGGAGATCACTTTTGAATTATAAAATTAAGAAAATTAATTGAAAAAAAAAAATTTTTTTTAAAATAAAAATTCCTTCATTTTTGGATTTCTTCGTTTATGCTATATGGCTATTCAAAGAAGTTTTCAAGTAACTATAGCTCGATAAATAATCGGCATTTTGTAATAAAATGTGACGTAGTGACTGTTGGCTAGTAGCTCTACCAAATATGTAAAAATCATCAAAATAATTTAAATTCCTTAAACCTTTTAATAGTTCTGACCTAATATCAAATATAGTACTCACAACGTAAGTTCCGAAAAAACTACAAGTTATAACTATTTCCTATTCTTTTGCAACATTTTGTAGTGGGAAGGTAACGTCACGCCAAAATAAAAATAGCCAAAGCGCTGAATGGCCGTCTACTTGAACCATTGAAAACTGCGTGAAAATTTCAACTCAATCTTTCATACTTTTGGCATCGTTGATAAAAAAGCTATCGATATCTTTTAATTTGACCTCAAAATATCCTATAAAAGGCGTTACAAAGCAGCATAGCGTTTAAGAAGCATATTTAAGTTTAAATTTTAAAGATTAATGGAATGTTCTCAAGAATAATATTTGGGGGGGCACTTACTACAAAGTTTCTCAAAATGGTAAATAGCTGAACTCAATGTTTATTGAAATTTTACACAGCAAGGCGATTGTGAAGAAAGGGGTAAGGGAGTTTGTTTAAACAAAAGTTTATCATTTAAGGTGTTCACGCTTGCAGTTGTTTTGAGAAGTTGAAAAGTTGAGAGGTTGAGGAATGTTAAAATCAACTTTTAACTCTCATCACAACTTTTTCACAACCCAGACTCTGTTCCAATTTTTAGCTGTTAAGCTGTTAAGAAATTGTTACATAATATGCTGTTTGCTTCAATTACCATAATTGGGATATTTAGGCCATTTTGTAAAGTAAAAAGCTAGGAGTTTCCTCTGGTGTACAACTTTGCTATAATAATAATAATTTTAAAAATTATATAAAAAAAATGGTATCTTATTTATGTTCCAAAGTATTGTACGTCACTTTCCACTACTTTGGCCCATCTTTCAGGCAACAAACGAATCCCGCGTCGGAAAAATTCTTCATCCTTTGATAAGATCCAAGAATCGATCCATTTTTTCACTTTTTCAAAAGAATCGAAGCACTGGCCCGACAGGCCGTGTGCCATCGACCTAAATAAATGGTAATCAGATAATGCAACATCTGGAGAGTATGGCGGGTGAGGTAGAATTTCCCATTTCAGTGTTTCGAGGTACGTCTTGACTACTTTCGCCACGTGAGGTCGAGCATTGTCGTGTTGCAAAATTACTTTTTCGTGTCTATCAGCGTATTGCGGTCGTTTTGCTTTTAATGCCCGACTCAAACGCATTAATTGCGTTCGATAAAGTGCACCAGTAATTTTTTCAGAAGGTTTTAGCAGCTCATAATAAATTACGCCAAGCTGATCCCACCAAATACACAACATGGATCCGTGAATATTCTGTCGAGGTGTCGCCGTAGGAGTGTGGCCGGGCAATCCCCATGATGTGCGTCGCTTAGGGTTGTCGTAGTGCACCCATTCGTCCCCAGTAACAATACGATGAAGAAATCCTTTTCGTTTTTGTCTTTCAAGCAGCTGTTCACAAGCAAATAAACGTCGCTCAACATCTCTTGGTTTCAACTGATACGGTACCCAGTATCCTTGTTTTTGGATCATCCCCAGCTGTTCCAGGCGTTTTGATACTGCTTGCTGAGTTACTCCCAATGATTTTACTAGCTGTTCTTGAGTTTGGCACGAGTCTTCATTAAGTAAAGCCTCCAGTTCACCATCTTCAAAAGTTTTTTTTTTGCCACCGCTATGCCGATCTTCAACAACAAAATCACCACTCGCGACACGTTCTTTCACTAATAGTATCATCACAATAAGTACTTGAAATAACCCGATGATGAAAAAGTAAAATCTCCTGCAAATGACGTGAATTCGGTTTATAAGTTGACATATTTAATTAAGTGTAACTATATGACGCAAACAAAAATTAACTAATATCGATGTAAGGTTATATTTATCGATGTCAAATCTGATGGAAAACAGCTTTGATTTGTTTATTTGAACTATTACTGGCTACTAGCGCCATCTTTTGGAAAGCGGCATCTTTTGTAGCAGAGTTCTTATGCACCAAATTAAATTTGGATAGAAAAAACGCTAATTTTAAAAAGGCATTAACACTTTATCCTGTTGAGTTTTTGTGCAGCATTTAAGTTCCTCAAATCAAAAGCAAGCGTGAATACTTAAATTATTTGCTTTATTAGGCTCACACTAGGCAACAATTTTAATGAGTCAATCAAGCGCAATAATTAGTTACGTAACTATGGCACGTTTTAGTTGGTTGGGTCTTTATGTTATAATAAACACCTTTTTTATAATTCCAGTGCGAAGGGAACAACTTTTCTTTTGGAAAATTAATTATTCCTAGCTCAGTGACCTAAATACTCATACAGTCAGACAGGTATGCCTATCGTTATCATGAACATTCCTTCATTAAACCTTTTTGACTTAGCCATCCAAAAATAAAATGTACTCATTATCATAGTGTATAAAATATATTTTCTGCTCTTATTAAGCATACCTTGCTATTTTTACAGTACAAATATTTAGTGCATTTATGCATAATTTCCAACTCAATGCAAATGAGTAATGTAAATATTAAATTTATTTTGATTTATGCAATGCAATAAATTACATATTTAATTATAAACCTTTCCCTTAATCGCCGCAAGCTAAAAGGTTAAAAGAGTCTAAACAAAGAGTCAATTTTATTGCCAGGTGAGCAAATTTGGCCTTTTGATAAAAACATGTAATAATTTTCGCCTGCCACATGTCAGAGATAAAGAGAATAAATTTAGTCCCGGTTACCAACGACTGGCCTGGTTCAGTGGTTGCAGTGCCGTATTCCATATGCTAAGTTCCGAGAAGCAGAAGTTGTAGTTTCCAATGTCGCTTTGGGGCATAATTCCCTTGTATTGCTACAAATTGAATTGTACGCTTTTTTGGTAAGCCATTCTCTTTGAGGTTTCAGCGAGCTAAGGTACTAATACCCAAATTCTGTGCAACAAGAGCCTTTGTTTTTGGAAAATATTGCATAATGTACAGTAAAACATATTTTTATTGTGTTTTTATACTGAGAAGGGAAAACACCATTTGCACCCTTTTGGCAATGATAATCAATTATAATGGTTCACACCCAACAAAAAATTTTCGAGCACGTGACATTATTTTCCAGCCAAAACGTTCACTCCCCAAACATATAGGTGTCAATTAGGTAAGCATGCCATAAATTTCATATATGGATATAACTAACAAATGTTTATATTATAGACATTAGCCAGATTAGATTAGGAGCTGCTGAAAATGCCGGTTTTTAGCTATTGAAATTTGTTTGGGTCCCACTTTTTGTAAATTTGTAGATAAATGCAAAATAATTTTTTTCGCGAAAGTACCAGACATATTTTTAAGCCATCTGTTAGTTTGGTTGTTATATACTCATAGGTTGGAACTTACCCTTCCAAAGTAGATGCTCTTCGGCATCAAGTCCAAAAATTAGAATGTTCTCATACGCATGATTTTTTAAGTTTTCAGCGGCACGATTTTGAAACTTTGAAGAACTTATAATGTAGGGGAAAGTCATGTAGTTGCCTAAATTTCTATCCTAGTCGACTTAAATATTCCAGCAATAAAACAACCAAAATTCTACCTATCGTCGATGGGAAATATGCCTAAGACAATTTAATGTGTTTTTGATGCAAACTGTTATTAAAGTGATTAAACCAAAATAAAAAGTCAAGGAAAATATATACGCCAAAATGTAAGTTGTCATAGTTTATGGCATGTAAGTTGGCATACATCCATATGCATTTTTTATACCCTGTACAAAGGGTACATTTACTTTGCGCAAGCCTAAAATGTATGTAACATATAGAAGGAGTCGTCGGAGACACTCCAAAGTTACCTAAAACATGATCAGGGTGACTATAGAAGTCGATATACCCATGTCCGTCTGTCTGTGCGACCGTCCGACCGTCTGTCCGTTTGAACGCCTAGATCTCAGAGATGTTAAGAGCTAGAGTAACCAAACTTTCACATTAGATCCCATATTATTCCATAGGAGACAAGTTTATTTTATTTTTTTGATATCGGCGTTAAATTATATAGCTTCCACCCCTATATATTCAGACGACCCCAAAAAAAAAAAAAGTTTTAGATAAATAATTCGTTTGTTTATGAAGATATCGTAACCAAATTTTTAACAGTTCCCAAGCCTGCACCAAATTTGATCAAAATCGGTTGACTATATCATATAGCTCCCATAGGAAAGATCGGCCAAAATAAATTTTTAAATACAAAATTCGCTACATTTAATTTTTTAATAAAGATACCGTAACCAGATTTTCCATTCAGAAGTTTTTTGGAGTATCCAAGCATTGTACCCAATTTGAACAAAATCGGTTGACTATATAATATAGCTCCCATATGGCCGATCTTCCAAAAAATCAATTTTTGAAAAAAATGGTGTTTCGTTTGTTTTGTAAAGATATTGGAATTAAATTTTGCACTTTTAAGTTTTTTATAGGACTTAAGCATTGTACCAAATTTTATTAAAATCTGTAGAATATATCATATAGCTCCCATACGGCTAATCGGTCCAAAAAATCGTTTTTTATACAAATTTCGTTGTGTTTGGTTTGTTTGTAAAGATATTTGAACTAAATTCGGCATTCAGATCTTTTTTAGAATATTAAAGCACTGTGTCAAATTTGAAATCGGTTGATTATATCATATAACTCCCATAGGAGCGATCGGTCAAAAAAAAAACGTTTGCTTAAAAATTCTTCTGTTTTTGTTTTTTTTTATGAAGGAACCGGATTTTATTGCAAGCTACTGGTACAGGGTATCCCAAAGTCGTCCGCGCCCAACTTTACGTACGCCATTTTTTCATTTATATGACTTTTTAATTATGAGGAATTGTCATTAAAGTTAATTTTAATTTTTTTTAGTGCATTTTTCTGCTGTTTTCAGATATATTTTTTCACCATGTTGCATAACAATTCATTTTTACTATGGCTGCATGTCACAAAAAACCACAGACCGCATATAATAGGTATGGGGATGAAAAAAATAAAAGACAAAAAAATGGTTTTTATGATAGTGCATACTGCAATTTATAATTTTTTTGAAAGGACCTTACGAAAAAAGAATACATGTTTTTAAAATACATGAAAAAATCAAATTTTAACTTTGATTTTTTGTCATAAAAATAAAAAACATGAAATAATATTTAAAAATAAATTTTTATTTAAGATTGCCAAACATAATTGCTCAGGTAAAATTAAAATCAATAAATTTTAGCAATTCTCCCATTTTTAGCGATAATTGCAGATATGATAACTTACAATTTTCTTTTTTTTAATTTTTAAGCTCTTTAGATCGTCTGTAATATGCTCATTTTTTAAATTTCAAATTTTCTGCTTATTGTGGACTATAACCCGTTCCAACGATATAACATCGATCGGCATATTATCCCATTCTATTTTCTGAAGTAATGTTAAGATATCCAAAGGCAGCGAAAACTGTATCTGGTATACAGAAATAATTCTGTAGCTCTTATGAAGTCTAATATCAAGGTCAGAGGTGCCCTTCAGCCCATTGCTCATCTAGCTCGTTTCGTTTTAGTAATTGCTCTAAAGCACAGGCAAGTACGTCTCTTTCCATATGTCAATATAGATAAAAATACAATTTCGCGTGATAAAAGAAAATATCTTTATTTATAATATCTCGCTTTCAACAACACTTGCGTATGTTTGTTACAGGGCTTCTAAATTTCCTTGTAATTTTGTTGTTTTTTTTGGTTCGTGCTTTCTAAAGTCTTGCCCTTAAAAAAACACGCAATAAGATTGATAATGAATACACTATTTTTAGGCATTGCCTAAAAATAAATAAGAATTAACGAAATAGTTAAGCTGAGATGGATCGTTGGGTAGAGTTGTCGTTGTAAATATTAATATCGATTTGGATTCACAAGTTTGATGATACCAAATATAAATTTGCAAAAATGTCATTTATTTTCTCAATTGCTTTGAAGCTAAAAGAAGACGTTAAATTATGAAATTAAGGCGAAATATTCATTTTTTAGCGTTAAATTGTTTTAATTAAATATTTATGTACTTTCATTGTGTTTATTGGCTGACATGGCTCCCGCAGCTTTACACCTTCTTATTAGTACATGGTGTTTACATTTAATTTTCTATAAAATATTGCTAAGTACTTTTTTATTCTGTCTACGAGAGGAGGCAAAACCCTAGAAAACGCAGAGTGTTTGGTTGAATTCATATTAAATACGCTGAGCTTAGTGTAGACGATTTTACATAAGCGTTTTTAAAGCACATTAATGTGCGTAATTGCCCAACGATCCGTAACAATTTTGTCGGCCAGCCATAAATTTTAGGGAAAAAATAATGAGCATATAAGTTTTGATAATGGCGCCAAAACCAATTGCTGATAGCGCCATCTATGGATTACTACTGTCATCAACAAACCAAAGAACAACCAATACTGGACTGCGTGCTACATGATGAACAATTCGTGGCCAAACGTTTGGCAGGGTTATTTTTATAAGATGTTTTTTTTGTCTGCGTCTAGCCCTTAAATAAAATTGTACTAAATAACTATTCACCAGTAATGTTTATTCAAATTAAACACGATATAGCTATTTTTATAGCAAGAAATATTTTCTTTGGGTAGCGCGGGAAGTCTATTTTATTTACAAACAACTAAAACTTGATTTGGCTAGTCATGCCTATTTATTGGTTGAGTGAGAAAAGAATAATTTTCAGTAAACATCTTGAAGTTGGCACAAATCGAATCTAAGAATATCGAAAACAAAAATGTTTCAATATAAAATTCGCGCTTTTTAATTTATATTATTGCGATTTGATTTAAACTTGGTTTTAAAGCCACAAGAAAATTCGTATTCTGGAAACGGGAGCACCATACATTCGTTTTCAAAATGAATCCGAATAAATTGTTTGTATTAATTTTCCGGAGCACAGCCAATTAACACTACTCAATTTTGTAGTACTTTATAAAAAGCTGAGAGTATACTGCTCGTCATTAGCTTAGCAAACCCCTATGGTTTTGAGTCAATTACAGCCAAACCGTAGGAGACAAAATTTTGAAATATTTTGTGGTTTATTAACAATTAATTCCGAGTTGAAAAAACAAGAAATTGTAGTGCATAGTTCTTAAATATTAAGAAAAAAATTTTTTTTGAAAAATATAACAAAAAATGCTTTTCAATTTGAGTCATCAGCTTACCACACCCCTCTTTATTTTTATTTTCTTAACGATTTTTTTAGAATATTGTTTTCTAGATCCGTTAATTTTTCGAACCATCCATCCCCACACGTTTTCTATTATATTGATATGGGGTGAGTACGGCGGCCACGACAAAAATTGGCATTTTGACTCATTATCCACGACTTAATCACACGGGTTGTGTGAATCGGTGCATTATCATGCTGAAAATGCCATGGCAAATCACCAAAAATATTTTTTAAACGAGGATAAGCGGTTTTTAGTACACCCTCATAAATTATAGAAGTCCCCTTTGTTGTCAAAAATTGCAACTCGCAAGTACCATAATAGGAGATAGCTCCCCACACCATTACTCCTCCAACTCGACTATGTAGGCGATCCAAAATGTGTTCCTCCTTTCTTGGATAGTAAGAATAACAATTATACCCATCTGAGCCTTCCAAATTACATTTTTTTTTTCATCTGAGAACACACTCGTGCAAAATTCAATCGTGTTTCCTTGCGATCCTTATTAAGAGGCGGTTTTTTCATTAGTTTTTGTCTCCTTAAGTGAGCAGTATTTTTTACCACTCTCTGATAAGCTTATATCAATGTCAATATTTGCTCTTATGTGTGATCGTGCCGTGAGAATAAGACACTTCTCTAAAAATGTTTTTTTGCCCGCATCCGAAACCTTTCTATTATTGCCTCCCTTAGCCCTTTTACCATATGCCGTCTTATTTTGCAAAAATGCTGATATAACTTTTCGGCTTCTTCCAATTTTTTTTTAGATTTCCATTATTGACAAGCCACATCCCCTATAAGCTTCAATCTTTTATTTTTCTTCTATAGATAGTGATTTCCCTATACTCATTTTTAAGTCCACTTAAGGTGAGGAAAAAAAATGAAGATCTTTCGGCACCAGCTTTGCAGCGGCACGTCTGACGCCAAATCTTTAGCCAATTTGTTTTGAACGGATCCAAAAGCAAGGCCCAACTCCTCTGCCAATTCTCTTATGATCAATTGCGGTTTACGATAACCATTCTTTGATTGTTGCTATTGAATCGTTCATGCATCTGGTAAATGACTGTTTTCTTCAGAGTTTCATTGCCGAAACACTTTTGTAACATTTCCAGTGTTGCCACCAATTTTAAAGCCAAATTTAATACAAACTCGTTGTTGCAAGTTCAAGCTGTCAAGCTAAAACATTCGTTATAACAGGTGGGTTGAAAAGTTCGAAGGCTAACATATAAAAATACATTTTTTTGGCAAAATTCGATTTTTTTATTCAATGTAGTTGCCCTCGAGGGCGATACACCGATTATAGCGATCTTACAACTTTTCGATACCATTGTTATAATTCGATTTCTCACTAGCCTCAAAATGGGCCTTCATTTCGGCGATCACCTCTTCATTGCAGCTAAACCTCTTTCCAGCGATTATTCTCTTGAGGTCTGAGAACAGGACAAAATTCGCTGGGGGCTAGATCTGGAGAATACGGTGGATGCGGAAGCCAATTTGATAGCCAAATTCATTCTATATTTTTCATTGATTTGTGGCACGGTGCATTGAAACAGCACTTTTTTCTTCTTTAAATGGGGTCGTTTTATAGCAATTTCTTCCTTCAAACGCTCCAATAACGCTATATAATAGTCGCTGTTTATGGTCTTACCCTTTTTGAGGTAATCGATGAAAATTATACCGTGTGCATCCCAAAATACCGATGCCATGACCTTGCCAGCAGACTGTTGCGACTTTCCACGCTTTGGAGTCGGTTCATCGCGTGCAGTCCACTTCGGCTGACTATCGTTTGAACTCTGGAGTGTAGTGATGGAGCCATGTTTCATCCATTGTGATTTATCGACGGAAAAGCTCGTTTTTATTACGGTTGAAAATCGCTAGACATTGATCGACTGTGAGCTCGCGCGGCACCCATTTTGCACAAAGCTTTCATATGTTCAAATACTCATGCATGTTGTATTCAAGACGTTCCTTTGACATCTTTAGAGTCTCAGCTATCGCGAACAACTTAACTTTACGATCATCCAAAATTATTTTGTGGACTTTTTTGATGTTTTCGTCCGTAACAGCCTCTTTTGAGCGTCCACTGCGTGCATCGTCTTCGGTCCTCATGCTACGCTTAAATTTGGAAAGCCATTTCTCAACCGTATATTTTGCTGGTGCAGAGTCCGAAAAATATTTATCAAGCCAAACCTTAGCCCTTCACCCTTAACCTTGTGGCCGTCGGTGGCTTAAGTGGTAGCGTACTCGCCTCTAAAACCGAAGGTCGGTGGTTCGATTCCCCGCAGTAGCACTGGTGCATTTGCCTAGCACTGGCATCGCTAGCTCAAAGACGCTATTTGCCATGAAAGTCTCTATTAATTAAAGACAAGGTCCCTGTTCTGTTCGAACAGTTATTAATAGAGTTCCCCTATGCCCCTCCTCCAAGGGGTCTAACAGGGAATTATATATAAACCTTAGCTTCAACAGTATTTTTTTCCCCAAAAAGCAATGTTTATTCAACACACGAAATTGGTTTTTTTCCGTGTTTTTCACAATAACAAAAGTTGCTTCACTTAGAATGGTATATCTCACGAACCAATAATCAGACAGCTGTCAAATTTATTCACGAATCTTTTCAAAGATTGTACTAACTGAAACTCATATGGATTTAATTCTAGTAACGTCATATATGGAGCAGCCCACGAACTTTTCAGCCCACCTAGTATATGAGTATGACTCACGATTATTTACCACTCTTATATGAATGTATGTACTATTCTTTTTAATGTATGCAATAAAGGAAAAGAATTGTTTGCTTTGCATGTTTTCGTGTATTAAATTCATGTACGCATATATACATATATATATTGGAGTTACCACTGCCATTAGTACCATTTGAGTATTCATCTTCTAGATATTTGTAAAGTCTACAAAAAATATGTAATAGCCTTGACGCTGTGGGCGCATTGTATAAAAATGTCCTTAAGTAATATGCTAAACTCGACAAATTCACAGTTCAGTACACAATATGTATAAAAAAAATCTTGTAAATTTATGTATATTGTTTCTGTAACTTTAACAACTTCACGGTGATCAAGTATAAACATAAATCCTTTTGAACATTTAATAAAATTGCTCAAACCAGAAATTTTAATCTACATATTTATAATATTTCACTTGTTGTACAATTTTTTACGTATACATATTTATTGGCTTTTTACCTTTTACATACATTTTTGGGACACTTTATGTCAACCTTTTTTTTGTGTGTGACAGACATTCTTTAAATAACAAACATTTTTTTATGTATTTTTATAGGCCTGAGCAAAAATATCTATACTAAATGTTAGTACATGGCTTACTGTTTAAATATTGGCATAAATTCATGTATTTTTTCAGGTTGCTTTTAATTCCAGGCAGGACATTGCACAACTTTTGCAACAATTAGGACTTTACACTTTGCAACTTAGCAGCTATGATGCTTGAGGCAAGTAGCAGCTGCTGCGACTTACCGAAAATTGTCTAAGCAAGTTCAAGTTTCTAAGCGTTGCAGCAAGTGAAAAACTTTTCAATGACTTTCATGTAAGTGCAACACTTCAATGTAGACCCCCCAAGCTACTGCAACTAGCCACAATGAATTTATTGTGGCTGAGAAGGGGGCGAAATGTCAACTGAACTGGCTTGGTTCGCATTGGGCCGGTTGGCAGCAGCTTGTGCGGTTTTAGCTCAAAACGTGCCAGTGGCCACTTGGGGGCTTTTCTTTGTAGGAGTCAAGAGACGGTTAACTCAATTTGCCGCAATGTCTTTAACTGCACTCTTTGTTTACCTACATTGCGTCAATTAGTTTACCCTTCAGTGGCGTAAAACGTTAAATATTTACTCCGAGCGCCGTTAAGTAAACAATTCCGACTGGCGCGAACCAATTCAATACGTATACGTATTATTTGCCTTAATTTGCATCGACTTGGCGCTTGTAAAGAAAGATCCGATGCGGTTAATTAAAGCGCTGTTAACATTAGATTTGAACGCGTGACCATTGTTAAGCCTTTGGCAAATAAACAATTGCCAGTTTAATAGCACATAATTTATGGGACTTGGAGCAATCTTTAATTGCCATTGCCGCAGCTTAATTATTTTTATTTGACTTAAATATGGAGCATCTTTTCGAGGGCAATACATTTATGTACATTATTATATGTGCTCTACAAAGCGACGTATTTATTTACATTTTTTTTATATATTTTTATTTATTTTTTTTATTTATTTATTTATTTATTTATGTATCCTATCATTTTTAATGTGTTTAATAGAGAGAGCATTTTTATTATTGAGGTAGAGGCGAAAAAATGGAATGACCAAGATTTTGGTCATGCACAGATTCATAAGGGGAACCCACTTATCCCCGTTAGCATGGACTACTGCATACCGCAGGAACATTTAACAAATAAATTCAGAGCCTATATTCCAACCAGAGAGGAGTGGAATACAGGTGTACCAGGCCCAGCGGCCACGATGAAGGTATACACGGACGGTTCCAAGCAAGACGACCGTGTAGGTGGAGGCGTCTACGTTGAGGATTTCAACATTAGAACCGCTTTTCGACTCCCGGATCACTGCAGTGCTTTTCAGGCAAAGGTCACCACAATCTGGGAGGCTTAAATAACAATTAGAAATCTAAAAGTTCAAAATAATAGCATTTGTGTCTATTCGGAAAGCTTAGCGGCTATTAAGTCCCTAGTTTCGACGACTTCGTGTATGAAGTCAGTGAATAACTGCCGCTTGTCTCGAGAGGAGATGGCTGAGCAGTTTTTAATTCACCTCATATGGGTCCCAGGTCATAGGGACTTTGAGGGAAACTGCATTGCAGATGAACTGGCTAGAAAAGAAACTACCAGCATATCCTTCAAGACAAGGAGGGCCTGGGTATACCCATGGCCAGCTGTAAACCGAGAATACGAAATTTTTTCGCTCTCTGTGCAAGTAAAACGTGGAATCGGACATTGAGCACGTGTAGAATTTCTCGGCAAACTTGGCCGACATACTGCAGCAGAAGAACCAAAAAACTTTGCTGTCTGAATAGAGCCCAGTGCGTGGTAGGAAACCACGCATCCATGTTGAATGCTCCCCACCATAACTTCTGTAGATGCTGTGGCGATGAGGAGGAGCTAGAGACGGTGGAACACTTCTCCTGTCACTGCCCTGGACTGGGCAGTAAAAGATTTAGATTCCTACAGTTACACTTTCTCGACGATTTAACTCAGCACTCTTAACAGAGTCCAAAATGCCTTTTAAGGTTTATTCAGGCAACCGGATGGCTCCCTCACCTTTCATAGGGGACCTCTCAAGTGGGGAAGAGTTGTGAACTAGCTCACTCTTGCGGTATCGCAACGGGCCTATACTCGGCCTAAGTGAGTTGGGACGTCAGTCCCAAATGCCGCTCTAACCTAACCTATTATTGGGGTATAAATTTATAAGTTTTTAGGTTTAAGCATGCAGAAAAGATTAATATACGTAAATGTGGACTCAGTTATGCATTTTGTAGACAAAAATAATCTCCTGGTTTATAGATTGAATGACATTTTTATGATATAGCAAAATATCTATAAGAGTCTCTATCTAAAAACTGAAACAATATTTGAATTTATTTCATTGATTTAATTTTTTTATATTTTTATTTAATATCAATCAACTGATAAATGCCTAAGGTTAGATTGAACAAGGAAGAACAATTTAATTTAAAAATATAATCCAGCTACAGCTGCAAAAATGAAGTTATGAACTCACGTTAGTCAATATGTTGTCGTTTCTTTAAGCCTCTTACCCTTGGAACACATCCGTAACTTCCAACATTCATTTCCATATAAAATTCTATATAAAAATTGCTTTGCGCCTCGACAGTTTCTTATTTTTTGTAGCAGGAATATATTACATTTTTCAGTTTTATAAATAGATGCAAAGAAATTCGTGTGACGCTCGACAATAAGGTTTACAGCTAAAAACTGATAAGGCTGTTCGTTTTAGATACACAATTGAATTCAACTAGACCTTTAAGTCAAGATACTGTGGGTACAAACCAACAATATTAAATTCACTTTTTCAAACTTTTAAAGTCAGTCAAAAAATCGTTTGTAGTGTAGACATATTTTTGAGAAATGGCCTAGGAGCGCAGCGATTTGAGAATTTATTTAGAGAAAGAGTACACTTTGTTGGTCACAGCACTGACAAATTTAGAAATCTCTATTATTTTAATATTTTATACAATTATCAAATTTTGTGACAGTTTACAGGAAACTCAGAAATCAAAAGGATAAGAGCCACCTACTTTAAAATGTTACCTTTTGAATAAATAAATCAATGTCGACTTGTTGTTAAAGGAGCTCACTTTTTTGGTATGATAGCTTTTTTTATTGGTTGACTGATTGACTTGTAAATAAATATCAAAAAACAGAAATAAAAACTGCCCCCTCATTTTATTTGTTATGTTTTTCTTCTGAATCAAAGTATGCATTTACAAGTTGAACAACATGTTTTTAGAAGTCTTTACGACTAAATCTAAAATTCACACATAAATATAATAAATATACTTTATATAAAATTCTGTGTAATAAAAGTCCTAAAGTCAAAATAGTTGTTGTTTGCTTTCTAACTACAAATACTTTCAGAATTTTTGATGCTTTGAAAATTTTTGATTTTATATTGTTTGCTCCACAAGCCAGATCAATTTAATTGCCATCTCGAAGTTCTCTAACACTTACCAAGGGGTCTAGCTGGTTAAGGTACTGGAAACTGCACTAAAAACTTATAATACACAATGCAAAAAAAAAATATGCCATCAAAAAATTTCAGTTTTTAAACTTACGGCTTAATTTAAAGAAAAACTGTTATTAATTTTTCTTTTTAACCAAAAAAATATTATTATAGCTTAAAAAAAAATAAGATTGTGTTAAGTGACGTCACCTACAAATACTGCACCATAACGGATAGTTTTATATACCTATGTTAAGTTAACATAAAATGTTAGCATTAGTTTAAGCATAAATATAAGGCCACTCTCCGTTTAGCTCGCAAATCGCCAATACCATAAAATTAATAATTCACGATCAAGTTGTCTCGTTGTATTAACGATATATGTACCACCCAGCTTGAAGGCCTATGTTGCTCTGGCTTTTACTTACTTTGTTCCCCAGAATTAATTCAAAGTTTCAATGTTAAATAAATAAAAATATAGTGTAATATTTTCAGTTTTTATACCCTGTACCGTATGGTCCAAGGGTATATTAAGTTTGTGCAAGCCGAAAATGTATGTAACATATAGAAGGAGACGTCGGAGACACCCAAAGTTACCTAAAATATGATCAGGGTGAATAGAGAAGTCGATATACCCATGTCCGTCTGTCCGTCTGTCCGTCTGTCCGTCCGTCCGTCCGTCCGTGTGAACGCCTAGATCTCAGAGATGGTAAGAGCTAGAGTTACCAAACTTTCACATTAGATCCCATATTATTCCATAGGAGGCAAGTTTATTTTATTTTTTTGATATCGGGGATAAATTATATAGCTCCCATGGGGGTGTTTGAGACGACCTCGACAAAAAAAAGCGTTTTAGATGAATAATTCGTTTGTTTATGAAGATATCGTAACGAAATTTGGCAATCGAAAGTCTTTTATAGTTCCCAATCACTGTACCAAATTTGATCGAAATCGGTTGACTATATCATATAGCTCCCATAGGACCGATCGGCCAAAATAACTTTTTTAAAGAAAAATTGGCTATATTTCGTTTTTTAATAAAGATATCCTAACCAGATTTGGCGTTTGGAAATTTTTTAGACCACTTAAGCAATGTGCCAAATTTGAACAAAATCGGTGGACTTATATCATATAGCTCCCATAGGTCCGATCTTCCAATAAATCGATTTTTTAACAAAATTTGTTGTGTTTCGTTTGTTTGTTAAGATATTGGGACCAAATTTGACATTCTTGAGTATTTTATAGTTCCTAAGCACGTTTGACTAGATCATATGGCTCCCATAGGACCAATCGGTCCAAAAACACGTTTTTATACAAAATTCGATGTGTTTTGTTTGTTTGTAAAGATATTTGAAATAACTTTGGCATTCATATCTTTTTTAAGGTATTTAAGCACCGTAGTCAAATTTTATTGAAATCGGTTGACTATATCATATAGCTCCCATAGAACGATCGGTCAAAAAAAAATTTTGCTTAAAAATTCTTCTGTTTTTGGTTTTTTGTGAAGAAATCGACTTTATTACAAGCTAGTGGTACAGGGTATCCTAAAGTCGTCCGCGCCCGACTTTACGTCCGCCATTTTTTTTTCTTAAATATGTCAAGTACCACATTATTTTAAAGACGTGTTTTTATATGTTCTTTATTTGGTATGAGTATGATTTGGTAAAACAATGTCAAAAATAATAAAATTAAAATACTTAAATTTTTTTTTTTAAGGTGTATAACTTTTTATTTTGTTAAAAGATGTCAAAAAATTTTATAAATTTTTGTAATCTTATATATAAAATTCTCGTGTCACAATGTTATGTTCCTTCTAAGCTTATTTACTCACGAACGGCTGAACCGATTTGGCTAATTTTGGTCTTGAAATGTTCGTGAAATTCCAAGGATTGTTTAGGGTTGAGAAAATATAACAAAATTGCGCCGCAAATACTAAAAAGGACAATTTGATTTTCCAATACAATTTTTTTTTAATTTAGGTTTGCATTGTGTACATTGTCAGATTAACTAATATTTTTTAGATAATTGTTTTTGTCGAAAGGAATCACAAAAATTATAAACGTTATAAATTTTATTTTATTGAAGCACACAAAATTTCATGAAAATCGGTTCAGCCGTTTCGGAGGAGTATGGTAACTATCATTTTGAAACTTGCACATAATGCAATTTCGTGAATTAGCCACAAAAATAAATCATTGGAAGAAAATAAAGATCTAGACTAGCGAGCGAAGCGAGCGTGCCGAAGGCCGGCTATTATTATATAGAATACAAACTAATTAATTTTATTAGTGAAAAAAACTTACGATACAAAATACTGCATTTGGATTATTTTAAACAATCAAGGTTTGCTTATCATGATAAGCTGTAACTTGAAATTTCTAAAAAATAAAGTATGTATCTTGAAACTATTTACTAAAAGGGAGCGTGAAAAAAATATAATGAACTTAACAGGGAGTACACAGGGGGATCACTCACTGATCAAGGAAGTGGCCTGGGGGTAGTAGGACCCAGGACCAAATATTATGAATGTTAAGGCAGACACACCAGCAGTTTTCAAGCTGAGGTCTGTGCTATTGGAAGATGTGCAGAATTCAATCTGCAAAAGAACTACCGTGATATTTCCATCCTGTCTTGCCTATAGGCAAGCAGAAATAAAAGCCTTAAGTAAAGCCAACATTACATCAAGGCTGGTTAAAGAAGTGAGAACATCACTGTATAATTCAGGACCCAGGAATAAGCTCAGGATTAGATGGGTTTCAGGACACAACAATATTCCTGGAAATAAGCTAGCATACAAACTTGCAAGAACAGGTGCAGCATACTACATACATACTTACTATAAGTAGAAATAAAATACTGCAATACATGCAGGCCTTAGGACTTTTGGGAGAGCTCTAAGCCATGAAGGGGGTACAATCGATCCACCTGGGTCGCAGTACATTTATAGGGAGTACAAATTTCTGTTTTTTTCTTGTTTTCTTCGGTCTTATAGCATGCCTTTATTACATTTTTTTTAAGTTCCTCAACATTCCCATTTCTATGTCGTTACATACCTTTGCACTAACTTAATATACTCCTAACATTTCTGGCTACAGTGTACGAAAACCAACAAAGGACCAACCTATTTCCTTACATGTACATATGTTAAAAATTTACATGATGTAAAAATAAGATATGCGTCTGCGTCTGCTTCTTTTTTTATAGCTCGTGCTTTTGCCGCTCATAAATGTTTGATCTAAACAATCTGGCAACAAAAAACAAATATAATAATAATAATAACAATAATAATAATATGCTAACATTTCTTTTTTCACATATTATATTGCTGCTGTTTGGCCAAATTTGTATCTTACGTTGCTTCTTGTTATTTTATTGATACATTTGTGGCACGTGGCAGGGTTCGAGGGCTGAGAGGCAACAGTTGGACAAACATTATGATGGCCATAAAAGCATTAGAATACGTTGCCGAACTGAGAACATTATTTTTTTTTTTGCTTTGTGGCATTTGTGTATTCATTTTAATTGCTGTCATATGATCTTGAATTATTTGGAACTATGTTTTTCGGGCAATGAGAATTTTATTAACTTAAGCAGCTTTTATGCTCTGTGAGTTTATATGCGGAAAATTTTCAAGGCTGCACGCTTTTTCGGCCATATTTTATGTTTTTCTTTGAACTATCTTATGTTTCAGGTCGTAAAGTTGAATAATTCTTAATGTTGGGAACATTTTTTTATAAATTCCCTTCTTGATAAACAACAGAAGCTTATATCGCGCATTCGTCATGTGGTCTACAATGGAATAAAAGTTTTTCCATGGAGTATCATATTTCAATAAAAAGTTGTAGGTGAAGCAAATTTGAATGGCAATGGAATGCATTCACTGTAACACACTTTTTATTTTCGACACATTTGGGTGTAATATTAATATTGTTTAACTGTTTACTTATTACTATTACTACAAAATCATGTTTCAAAATGTTTGCGTAAAAACAAGAAATTCGAAATTTTAAAAGACTAGAAAATATGCTATAAGAAAAGTGAAGTTATATGAAAAAGTGATAAAGTATTTCGTATATATCTGAAATTTTATGCTGAAGTGACAAAATGCAAAAAAAAATGTGTCAAAAAAAAAGAAATTCATTTCTTTTATGTAACATTTTTTCTAACAATACTTGTATGTAATGAAAAGAATTGGATTTGGATCCAAAAATTTAAACGTAATTTTGTAATACGAAATTTGCTTATCATAATTTGACAATATATTTCGTAAAGATTTGCAAAAAGATTGTTGATTTTTGTTATTAACATTTACCATTAAATATTAACTACGCATTCTCTACAAGATGTAAGAGTTGAACAAGATGTAAAAGCTAGGAATTACATTTTTCATATATGAATTTGGGGATAATAGGCTGTTCACAGTTTAGGGCTTAATCTATTTTTTTCGCAAAAAATTGAGTTATCAACCGCTAAAAACCGAGCTGCCACTCGGTCAACGGCAATACGTTACTGCAAATAAACCGAGCTGCCAATCGGTCAATAGCTATACCATACCGAAAAAAAAACACAGGCCAACTGACCGCAAACCCAAACCAATCACAACCGGTATTGGCCGCATTTTACCGCTTGAACGCAGGTGATTTGACCTCATAGTGACTCATACCTTTTTAGAACTCAAATTTCATGTCAATGATCCAATACGCTTAAAAAAGATACCGGTTGCAGTTCTCTGGTATATTAATACATATAACCATAACCATACTCCTCCGAAACGGCTGGACCGATTCTCATGAAATTTTGTGTACCTAGTTGGTAGATCTGAGAATCGGCCAACATATATTTTTTATAAGGTGATAAGGGTTGTCCACCCCTAACGTCGTAATTAATTAATGAAATATATAATTTTAAGGAATTAATTATAATCTATATATAAAAGAAACTTAAGTCGTACGTGTTACGGTTGTTCTCATGAACGCGTTGATGAATTTCAAAACTATTTTTGAATATGTTAGAGGTTGACAATACGGAGGTTTTAAACCTGTTTCGGTGTGTTTGTGTTTATTGGCTCGTAATAATAATTAAATACCAATTTGAACTTTAATACCATACCATAAAGTTTAAGTGTTAGTTCCGGGAAAGCAAAACAATTGAGTGACGTTAGTGTCGTATAATAAATGTCAATAATATTTTTTTTTGGACATGCGAGCATTTCTAAGAATATCCAAAAATCATTTAATCGTCAAGATAAGCCATCTAGAGAATCTAATGATGTTTATACACTTTGAGAGTATTCAAAAAGTTTGGGCAGGATGACGTCTGCGGGCTCGCTAGTTACATATAACTTTACAAAAAGTATTAACAAAATAAAAATTAATAATAAATTAAGTTAGAAGCATAAAAAACTTTTTATATTCTCGAAGATTTATTTAAGACCTTGCTGTCATTTGGCTATGTTACCTAAATATTTGTAAATATATATAGCAAGCTTCATAAGCCAAAGTTGTAAAATCTCACCCGCTTAACTAAATTTTACTAAGTCTAATTTCTAAGAACTATTTTTAAGAAAAACTTTTATATAAAGAAAATATTTATCAAGAGAATCGCTTTAAATAACTTCTTCGACAAATAAGCAAATGGACTATTTTCTATTTTTAATCAAATTTGGTTCGAGGATCTTGAAAAAATATATAACAGGTACCTTCATAAGGTAAATTTCGTAATAACGCCACTCATGGGGGAATTGGCAGTGGCACCTTCAGTGGATGCGAAGTCGAAGTTGACAAGCGACAAAAAAAATTTGCTGTCAATAGCTAAATTTTTGTTATACACACGAACAAATGAAAAACTAGTTTTCAGCCTAACTACTCTCCTTGAAGCATATCTACTATTTTTGGGCATTTTGTTTTTCTACGATTCACTGCGAAAGCCTATGTAATTTATTCCAAAAGTAGCCATGACGTGAAGATGGCGGACTTAAGTGCCTTCTTGTTTACATGCCAAACATTTTCCAATTCCCCTGACAGCGAGCTTTAACTCAAAGCACTTGGCAGGGAACGCCACAGCACAGTGTCTTTGGAAAACTATGGCAATAATCTCTAAAAAGCTGCTTGAAGCACGTCAAAGCGATGTATCTTTCGTTGCACTTTAAGGCTTGTAAAAGCAGCAAACTTTAACTAATTGCAGACTTGCTATTGAGATATTATAAGCCATGCCCCACGCTGCAAATTTCACTAATCGAAATCGAAAAAAATTTGTTTGTTAAATTAGAATTTATTCGTTTCTCTTTCAGATTTTTGTCTTTTCAATAAATGTGCACAGTTTTACCAACAATGTTTATTCAAATTAACAATGATTAAGCAATTTTTACGAACCTTAGCAATCTCTCGCTTATATCAGTTATCGATATGACAATGTATAATTATTTGAATTTGAATGAGGGTTAAATGAAAAAAAAGTAAAATCTAAGATGCTCCATTTTGTAATTTTGCAATTGTAACACCAGATTCGTGATAAGCGACCCAGTAAACCCATATTTGCATACCCAACTCGAACTTTAAAAAAAATATATATTTTATTTTAGGTTTTCCGCGGCCATCTTATATCCGCTATTTAGTAATTTTTAAAAATAATAAGGCCCTCATAATAAGCTACCATAAAAGTGGCTGAATGGCATATAAAAAAGGTGTAATAATGTTTTTCGGAGAATAAGATTAAAAAGAGTAATAGTTTCGCCATTTTGAAGTATCAAAAATCACCATTTACAAAATTTGTATTATCAAGTTTTTGGCATAAATTCGAAAAAAAAAAGTTATAGACATGAAATTTGGTGTATTTACATTGTGAAAATGCGAGGTACTTATCACAGAACTTAGCATAAATTTCAGACCGATCTGAACACGCCCACCGCCCATATTAGGTGAATTTTTGCTTGGTTGGGAATTTTTTACATAAAATGACATTCATACTTTTTTAAGTGATAGATCGACTTTTCAATGTTAAAATTAAAATTCATAGCATGAGTTTTAAATTTATGCCAAATCTTAAAATTATATCTTACAAATATATATTTTAAATAGTTCTAATAAACAACCTGTACTAAAATTCATGTCAACATCTCAATGTGTCCACATACAATTTAACTAAAATAGATATTTAATATTAGTAACTGATCAGAATGATCAGTTTCGGTTAAGGTCGTATGGAAGTGGCTTAGATATCTGTCAGAATAGTCAAGCTGATGCATTATCAGGTTGATAAAATTATTACTATTACAATTATGTTACGATATAATTATCATTTGTAAAGGTTTGCAGTTTTAATAGATCAATCACAGCCGCCGTTAATTTTTTTTTTTTTTGCTTTGAGCCAATCTTTTCTTTAAAAAATAAGTTCAATACAAGAGGATCTGAGGAATCCAATTCTCACTAAAAAAAAAATTGGTCATGTTATTTATTATCGTTCCTACAAATTTGGATTTAAAAGGTTTTTATTACTCTACTTGTAAAATACCAATAAAAATAACAAACAAGAAATTTGGTTACAATATCTTCATAAACAAACGAATTATTCATCTTAAAGTTTGGGCTTTGAAAAAAATTAACTTTTTGTAATTTCCATAATTTTCCTTCGATTTTGATTAAATCGATGATACTTCATGAAAAAATTGTTGGGCTGCAATTACGGGATTAGCTCGTCGTTTTACGAGTTAAAATGAGGATACAACTCTGGTACAACCACAGATCTAAGCCACATTTTTCGAAAAATGGTATTACGAAATATTTAAACTTTTTATTTACTTTTTAAAATTTGTAAACTAGTGTGATTAGTGCGCCAAGCTTAAGGCTATGGTATCAATATATATAGTTATACCAAGATGAAGGGCGCTATACTTAAACTAGCTACTCTCACCAATCAGTTCAATCAGTCCTTACAATTGACATATTGGCAATTCCTCAAAGCTTCTTCTACATAACATGCAGTTGCAAATTTTGAAAGAAAAAAAAAATAATAAGTTTAATTATAAGTTTCTTTTCTTATCTATTTAAATTATATCCATATATAATCAGCCGAACAATTATTATTATTATTATTTCCTTGACAAGAACAATATAACTGTAGTTGTCGCTCTTATACAGAGCATAGGGCGGAAACAAACTCCTTCCATCGATTTCGGTTGCGAGCGAGTATTTTCAGTTGTTGCCACGATCGTTGCGACCATTGTAAACGCTTCTTCTTTTGGCGAAGCGTAAGTAATGGTTTTTCCTTGGCCTAAGAGTAATTTAAGATATTGGGTATGTAACTTATATAATCTTTATAGAACTTATATCCATTATCTTGCAACTGACGACGCGTCCACTCACGCTTAACACTTTTTCCGATTGCTAAATTTTCCATTCTGATGCTAAATTTTTTTAACTTTGGCCAGGGCTCTTTTGTCACAAGCTGTTATTGCTGAAGTTCGGCCTCTATTTGCTATATTATTTTCAATATTGCCATTTATCTTAAAATTTTTTATTATTCCTTGAACGGACGACTTAGCCAGATTTAATTGTTTGGCTATTTCACAAAAAGTGTTCCCAGATTTATAATATTCTATAACTAAACTTCTAATTTCTTTGCAAATCGGCTTACCGCGTACCATTGTTGCTAAACTTTGAATAATTTGAAGCAATAACACATTTCTTACATTCTGCATCGCAGATCTATGACTAGATAATGATTATGTTATACGGTTCGCTTTTGTTTGATCTTTTTTCAATTCTAAGCTACGTAACGCACCTTACGAATTAATAATGGTCAAATTTTTGTTATAAGTTAAGCAAAGCATTTAAAGAAATAATTATTGTCATCAGTTGTTGTTGAAGTACAACAAAGATTTGTTATTAATAAAATTAAGAGAATAAGAATGATCAATTTCAGAACAAAATAGGTTTGGATAAGTGTTATCTACTTTAGCTTTGAAAATATCGTCTGTTCAAACACTTGCATACAGGTCAAAAAGCTTGCCGTACGAATCAATAGTGGGCTGGGCTACGTCATCTCAAAATTCATTTACGATATTAATGTTTTTTGATTCAAAAGTTTTGGTTCATGAATTAAAGAACGTTCACATTTTCGTCCGCGAGCCCGGTTCAACTCTGCCGAAACAATTAGGCGAAGCTACAGAATTCATCTACGACCTACAACTGCCGCTTGTCGATGCGATATTGTCAGTATCCGCCGAAATACCTGCAGCTGGAGTACTGAAATCTGGGACATGATTTTCCAAGCCAGTGTGGTATCTTTTCAGGTGATCGAGCAAATTTGAAGTGTTTCACGTTGGTTTTGTACTCCTTTCCGCAGTGTAATGCACTTTGCCAATTTTTGATCATCTGACGTTTTAAAGTATTTCCATACTTATGTGATGTTACTTTTCTTGTTTTGTGTCTGAAACACAACTTCGCGAGACGAGTTACATATTTTTCCTCGGTGATTGCAGCCTCCTCAATAAGTAAAATTACCTAGACTTCTATTAGTTGCGGTAACCGAGTTCATACTGTACTTTAAAAGTAAGCATTTAAAGAAAGCGATCCATTTCTTTTTATTGAGGTATCACTGTTTTTATCAATTTTTGAATAATATTTTTTTTAGCAGACCCCACAAATAATCGCTAAAATTGTACTTTTTGGTGATGTAAAAACTATTCGAAGAACGTATCGATAGCACTATCAAACTATTTCTACCATTGACTTTCTAAAATCAGTTCCTGGGATATTCTGCTAGCATTCGTGTCACTGTAAAACTGGCATAAAAGCAGTTTTGATTTTTCGGAATACCGACTGTTGGTGCTAAAATAAAATTCCTTCACTTGTTTGGTCTTGTGATGGATGTGGTGTATTATCATAAAATAAAATCAGATGTTTCCTTCGGGGTATTCGGATATAATAAGAATAGCTCGACTGTTGGTGCTAAAATAAAATTCCTTCACTTGTTTGGTCTTGTGATGGATGTGGTGTATTATCATAAAATAAAATCAGATGTTTCCTTCGGGGTATTCGGATATAATAAGAATAGCTCTTGATTTTGTTGATAGTATTCTGCTTTAACAGTTTCGACTTTTGTCGCCATTTATGACCTCTAAACTCTCAACTAAATATAACAATTGATACACCATCCGACACACAGTATAATTAATGTTTATTCTTCTTATTGGGTTTTCTTAAAGAAAGAAAAATAATGTTTTGAAACACAAAATCCATTTCTAATTTAAATTACTGTTTTTTTTATATATATTTAAATTTATTCAGTGAATAACAAGAGTTTTATTTAATAATAGCTTAATTAAAAAGAAGTCAAACATTTCAAGTTTAAAATTTGGGAAATGTCAGATTTTATAAACTTAACATTGTGGCAGCTATAAAGTAAAGGCCACAAAAGACAATGTGTATGGAACTTAAAGCTTATATTACGCAGTGAAATTTAAAATTTAAATCCAGCTTAAGATTTAGTGTATGTTTTTACTATTAGTACAAAAGCAAGACGTTACTTAAACTTAAGCCGCAGACATAAAAAATAGCCGCAAATTTGGTCGTTAAAAGGACTTAAACTCCGCGGGGATTCGATTTAACGCACAATTTTCCCTTAAAAACGCTTGTTTAAAGTTCAAGCCCAAGAAAAACAGGCTCTGTGGGATGCGGCAGATTTCGACAGAGTTGCTGCGGGTAATTTGTGTGGGTTGTATTTTTAAGACTTCAAGCTGCTGTGTTTTTTTAATAAAAGTTAACCATATGTAGTGCGTACTGTGAAAGAAAAAGAGAGAGAGGAAGAGAGCAGAGTTGAGTGTGTGTGAGCGAGAGCTGTAGGCGTGTCGTAAAAATTATATTTTTTCTTTTTATAGTTAGTTGGCAACGCGACATAGAGTGTAGCATACTTTTGGACAGCTGAAAATGTTGCATACTTTAAGGCAGTTGTGGCAAATTGGCAGCACTTTGATAAATTATTTAAATTTAAACTTAGTATATTATAAGTAATAGTAGTTATATTATAGTTTGATGACACCCAACACACACGCACGCACTTAATAAATTGCTTGAGAAAATGACAAAAAAGTTTTTATGACACCACAGGCCACAAATTTGTGTGCACTTGGGCGTATCCGACTTAAAGTCACCACAATGATTTGCATTGTGACTTATGATAGCTGTCATAAATGTTAACTAAAACTTACAAGTAAATTACATGGCGTTCTTCAAGGCTGTTATTAAAACAAAACCGATTCAATTAAATTATTAGTGTTTAGGTTTATTGCCACAAAACAATAACAAAAGCAATAGGGTTAATTTAGAAAAGCAGCATTATGTACAAAGCATAGCATATGACACTGTGCAACAGTCAAATTTAAAAAAAAAAATTATGCCAGAACTGTTGCACAGTGTTGAACACACACATATATACATACATACACACATTTATTTAGTCATAGCCGCGATAGGAGCCATAAGCGCGATCGCGTCCATAGCTAGCGGAGCCACCAAAGAAATCACGCTCTTGTCCACGCACTGGCAGACCAAAGCGATCGGTTTGCTCATAGTAGCCATAGCCGCGATTGCGCTGACCTCTATATTCGGGCTGCCAGTAACCGGAATACTGACGCAGACCACCATTACCTCCATAGCCGCCATATCCTCCATAGCCGCTATAGCCGCCGTATCCACTATTTCCGCCGGAACCTAAAATGTTTGTAGTAGGATAGTAACCCGAGCTGGGATAGTAGCTGCTTGTGCTGGGATAATAGCCGCCGCTGCTGCCGCCGTAGTTGTACGAGGGATAGTAGCCGCTCTGTGTGTTATAGCCAGGATAAGAGCCACTGCCATAGCCGTAGTTGGGATAAATAGGTCTATAGTAACCATTGCCATAGCCATTGTTAGAGCCATAGCCGCCCTGTCCAAACAAGCCTGCCAAATTCAATACTTTGTCGCAATATAAATAAAGACATACATTAAAACACGACAGCTTCGCACTCTCACGCTACTTACACTTGGCGGAAGTGGCAGATGTGGCCAAATCGCTGGGCCTGGCATCCGGCGTAGGCGCCTCACAGCTGTACAAATCAAAAACACTGCACAGGCCAAGCTAAGAATTTTTGGCAATGTTTGGCTTAGTTAGATCTTAATGGGCAGGAAAATTAAACACTTGACCCAAAACTTACCAGCATAAACAAAAGCCTTGTGCTTGAACACATTTTCGGACACTTTTAACGTATTTGAATTGAATTGTTTGGAGTAAGTTTTGAGGTTCTTAATGGAATACGCTCCGGCGGCTGGCGACAACTGTTTGATGCGGCGTTTGTACTTAAAATAATTCTGTTTCCCACCGTGGCGACCAATTTATATTTTTCATTTTCCGGCTGAGTTGCTTCGCTCAAGTTGACGGCTATGTCTACGTTGACGTCGAGGTAGACGTCAAAACAACAAACAAACCCAAAAACATAAACATAAAATGAAACAAAAGCCAGAGACCGAGTCTGAGTCTGAGCACAGGCACGAGCACGAGCTCGAAACGAAGACGATTCATAAGTTTCAGTTAAGAGCGCTTGGCCAGAAGCTGAGCTAAAAAATAACAAACGAAACAAAGCGTTGAAATTTTTTATTACTCATACGCCGTGTACACAGCAGAGCGCAAATAACAAATGAACTTGGCCCAAAGTAACTGTTGCTATTGCCGTTGTTGTTGCTGTTGTTGCTGTTCTATGCTGGTGTTGTTGCAGCAGCTGCTTCTGTGCTTTGTTCAAGTAAGTTTCCAACAAACAGCTCTTTGGAGACATTTGCCAATTATTATGCTCAAAATTTCATGCAAAATAACACCTTTTAATTTTAGGCCCAACCTGCCCAAATGAGATAGCAAATAAACATTTTGTTGTTGGCCAAGTTTAATTTTATAATACTTACATACCAATAGCGTATATATTTATTTAAGTTGATCCGTTTACTTTAACAAACACCAACAGAAAAGCTAACAATAACTTTGTTTGCCTTCGTTTGCTGATCGCTTTCTTTCAAGTTGGCCGACATTTAACTTTTTGTGGATTTCCAATTTATGAGAACTAACTTACTTACTTAGCAACACTTTGTATGCAATATCAATTACATAAGCCAGTCCCCGCCAACTCCCGTAGACCATGCTTAAAAGTTTCGTAGCAAACTTGGCAAATATTTGAATGTTCTCCTAGAAAAAGATACTTGAGTGTTGTTTTCTTTTTATACACTGAAGCAATAAGTTAGATGGGTACATTAAATAAGTGCAAAAATATGTTGGTAAACATCTAAAAGACACATTTTTACCAAAATAATCGTTGCGATTCGCGAATAATCAATATTTCCAACTAGATGAAAATGAATAAGCGCATACAACTTTTATGCAAACATGACAAAAGAAAGTAATTACCAAAAAATTGTAAGCTAAAAATTGCCATTAAAGCTTTAAAGAAACTAATAAAGTTTGCAAAACCAAATGATCTAGATGACGAATGAAATCTTTACGCTATGTCCATAATTTTTTGTGTATATCTATCCATCTTGTCTGTTTTCACAAAGTTTTTGAAATTCTTCACTCACATTCAGTATCTTACCCAATATTGGAAACTTACTATATAAAAACAGAAAGATATTGACCTTCCTTTTTTTATTTCCTATCTTTTGAAATAAATAATAATAAAATCTTTTGAATTACCCCGCTTTTAAATATTCTTTCTTCACTCTACCATTGAATTGTATTCCGTATGCTACAGTTGAAGTTTCCGAACTCTAACTTTTCCCTTAGTTGGTAAAAACTTGGTAGTTATTTTCATTGTACACAATATTAGGTCTACACTTTGCTCCCGCCGTTTTCCAAAAGATGGCGCTAGTAGCCAGTAATAGTTCAAATAAATAAATCACAGCTGTTTTCCATCAGTTTTGACATCAATAAATATAACCTTACATCGATATTAGTTAATTTTTGTTTGCGTCATATAGTTACACTTAATTAAATATGTCAACTTATAAACCGAATTCACGTCATTTGCGGGAGATTTTACTTTTTCATTTCAACATGAAAAAATCGGCGGCTGAGGCTCATCGGGTTATTTCAAGTACTTATGGTGATGATACTATTAGTGAAAGAACGTGTCGACGAGTGGTTCCAGCGCTTTAAAAGCGGTGATTTTGTTGTTGAAGATCGGCATAGCGGTGGCAGAGAAAAAACTTTTGAAGATGATGAACTGGAGGCTTTACTTAATGAAGACTCGTGGCAAACTCAAGAACAGCTAGCAAAATCATTGGGAGTAACTCAGCAAGCAGTATCAAAACGCCTGGAACAGCTGGGGATGGTACCATATCAGTTGAAACCAAGAGATGTTGAGCGACGTTTATTTGCTTGTGAACAGCTGCTTGAAAGGCAAAAACGAAAAGTATTTCTTCATCGTATTGTTACTGGGGACGAAAAATGGGTGCACTACGACAACCCTAAGTGACGCACATCATGGGGATTGCCCGGCCACACTCCTATGGCGACACCTCGACAGAATATTCACGGATCCAAGGTCATGTTGTGTATTTGGTGGGATCAGCTTGGCGTAATTTATTATGAGCTGCTAAAACCTTCTGAAAAAATTACTGGTGCACTTTATCGAACGCAATTAATGCGTTTGAGTCGGGCATTAAAAGCAAAACGGCCGCAATACGACACGAAAAATGTAATTTTGCAACACGACAATGCTCGACCTCACGTGGCGAAAGTAGTCAAGACGTACCTCGAAAGACTGAAATGGGAAATTCTACCTTACCCGACATACTCTCCAGATGTTGCTCCATCTGATTACCATTTATTTAGATCGATGGCACACGGCCTGGCAGGCCATTGCTTCGATTCTTTTGAAAAAGTGAAAGTAATGGATCGATTCTTGGATCTTATCAAAGGACCTGAAGAATTTTTCCGACGCGGGATTCGTTTGTTGCCTGAAAGATGGGCGCAAAGTAGTGGAAAGTGACGGACAATACTTTGAAACATAAATAAGATACCATTTTTTTTATATAATGTTTAAAATTAAACAACAAACGGCGATATTAAAATCTTATAAATCACCCCGTTTTATAAAGATTCTTCCTTCACTCTACAGTTGAATGAAAACAGTTGAAGTTTTTTTTTACGAACTCCAAAAACTTTTCCCTTAGTTGATAAAAACTTGGTATTTATTTTCATTGTACACTATAAAATGCGTGAAGTTTGAATTAAAAATGTTTTTATTATAATACTACATATGTGTAGAATATTTTTTAAAATTTTTAAAATAAGGCTTTAACTTTAAGGTGTGACAATTTTTTCCCTGTTTAAAGAAACTTTTAATATTATTCATTGATTAGTGACTTATTAATTGCTTATTACCTTAATATACAAATTATCTTAAATTTGCATATAGAATATATATATATTAATTTATATAGTATAATTATAATATATATAAATTGCAGAAATTATTTGTAATACTCAAAACTATCAAGACAAATCTTATTTAGAAACCAATTCATTTTTTAAATCAAAAGTTTCATCTTTAATTAAAACAAAAATTTGGCAATAGGATTTATTTTCGTCTAGCTAATCAGTGAATTTAAAGGGATCCCATTTCTAAGAAAAAAAAAATGGTTGAAAAAAAAGAAATTGTTTAACTAAAAAAATTTTATTTTTAATTTTATAATTGATAAATAACATATTTTTGAAATATCTATATCGTTTGGCTACGGCTTGTTAAAGTATCGCCTAAAAAATCGCAATAGTCAGTTATCGATAACTCAAAAAAAATCTAAATTTTGTTAAACAAATTTGCATCATAACAAAGACTTATTTTTTTAAAAATTATTATTATTATATTTATTTTGTTTTGTTGGATACAAGCTTTTTATGGAATTTCATTAAATTTAATGAAAATTTCATTTAATTTAGTAAAAAATAAAATAAACACGATTGAATATTGGCGAGTAGCTTTATAAATTAATATTCATATAAAAAGTAGCTCTCTTCATTTATTTTTGCGCTAATATTTAGAACTCATGTTATTTAACTTAGAACATATCTGAGGGATTCTAGGAAAGAGTATATTTCATTCGAAATCTTAGGACTGTTACCAATCCTCTTGATTTTTTTTTCTTTTTATTTCATATCGGCTTAACGATTTGTTTACACCGCTTAGCAACGCGTTTCCGGCAAGCTGCCATTTTGTAGTGGTACTATGTATACGAGTATGTATAACATTTTGTTGACTTTATTTAATTCAAAGCAGCGTTTATAACTGACACCCTCATCTTTATATTTATAAAAAGCGCGTGCTTTCATTAGGTCTTTAAATAAATAATACTTGGCTATGCCGTAGGCTAACTAGTTCCGTTTGTAGACCACCATCTGTGCTTCGAAAGAAATTTGTACAATTCAAATCACTTCTCTGGAAAATGTAATTTTCATAGCTAACAGTACATTCCCGATGAAATACAACAAAAAATTGTAATAAAGTCGATGCGATGCCCGACACTGTAATACCCTACACTTTTTCTTTTTTTTTAAATGGTATATTATATATTCCAATTGGGAAAATTAATTTTTTTACCACTTTTATTACTTATAGATTATATTTATATCCATCAGTTTCTTAAATTTCAGCACATTTTGATTCGATTTTATTAATTTTTGACACGCAGATGTTTCAGATGAATATATTACACGGTGTAGCTAAAACCGGGTAAATCTACTGCATAGAACGGGGGAGGGTATTGTCATAATTCAACAAACTTCGTGCTCTCAGAAAATATTATATAAACCGGCGAAAATAAGTGAAGCGGGCCACTTTTTATCCGACCTTCCCCGATTTTGATGATTTTTTAATGTTTGACAGGGCTACCAGCAAATGTTATTTTATTGCAAAATTTCGATTATTTATCGAGTTATCGATAGCTGAAGATTGGGATTTTCATTTGTAGACTATTTTTCCATAAGCCATTTCTTTTAAACTAGCAAAGATATTGACGCGAGATGTTTTTACCATGACAATAAAATATTAAATTTAAAAAAAATACTATAATTTTTTAATAATTTTTTCTTTAATTTTTTATAATTTTGAACTTTTTATTTAAAAATTCAAAAGTGGTCTCCCACTTAAGTGATGCCATTTTATGCGCGAAAGTTCACTGAAAAAGACAAAAAAAAAGAAAGCTCGGTAATTCCTCGAATTGTTGGAGTTATACTTATTTTTAAGATCAAAGGTCACAAAAATCGGTTTTTTGCAAATAGCATTTTACCAGTGCTTTTAAATATACGCCCAATATAATTAATTTCCGTACCAGAAAAATTGAAAATATAGTCAACCGATTTTGATCAAATTTGGTACAGTGCTTAAATATTCTTTTAAAACTTCTGAATGCCGAATTTGGTTGAAATATCTTTACAAACAAACGAAACACAACGAATTTTATATAAAAAATGGCGTACGTAAAGTCGGGCGCGGTCGACTTTAGAATACCCTGTACCACTAGCTTGCAATAAAGTCCGGTTCCTTCACAAAAAACCAAAAACAGAAGAATTTTTAAGCAAAAATTTTTTTTTGACCGATCGTTCCAATCGGAAGCTATATGATATATTCCGACCGATTTGCACAGTGCTTAAATACCTTAAAAAAGATCTGAATGCCGAATTAAGTTCAAATATCTTTACAAACAAACGAAACACATCGAATTTTGTATATAAATCGATTTTTTGGACCGATTGGTTCTATGGAGCTATATGATATAGTTAACCGATTTGGATTAAATTTAGTACAGTGCTTAGGAACTATAAAATACTCACGAATCTCAAATTTGGTTACGATATCTTTGTAAACAAACGAATTATTCATTTAAAACGCATTTTTTTTGTCGAGGTCGTCTCAAACACCCCCATGGGAGCTATATAATTTATCCCCGATATCAAAAAAATAAAATAAACTTGCCTCCTATGGAATAATATGGGATCCAATGTGAAAGTTTGGTAACTCTAGCTCTTACCATCTCTGAGATCTAGGCGTTCACACGGACTGACAGACGGACGGACGGACGGACGGACAGACGGACAGACGGACAGACGGACATGGGTATATCGACTTCTCTATTCACCCTGATTAGGTAACTTTGGGGTGTACTCGACGTCTCCTTCTATACATATGTTATACATTTTCGGCTTGCACAAACTTAATATACCCTTGGTACCATACGGTACAGGGTTATAAACGAAATATAGCGAATTTGCTTTAATAAAAGTTATTTTGGCCGATCGGTCCTATGGGAGCTACATGATATAGTCAACCCATTTTAATCAAATTTGGTACAGTGTTTGGGAACTATAATTTGGATACGATGTCTTCATAAACAAACGAATTATCCATCTAAAACTTTTGTTTTTTTTCGAGGTCGTCTGAAACAACGATATGGGTGCTAGATAATTTAACCCCGATATCAAACAAATAAAATGAACTTGTTTCCTATAGAATAATATGGGATCTAATGTGAAAGATTGTTTGCTCTAGCTCTTACCATCTCTGAGATATAGGCGTTCAAACAGACAGACGGACGGATGGACAGACGAATATGGTATATCGACTTCTCTAGTCACCCTGATCATATTTTAGGTAACTTTGGGGTATCTCCGACGACTCCTCTATATGTTACATACATTTTCGACTTGCACAAACTTAATATACTCTTTGTACCATACGGTACAGTGTATAAAAAAATGAGCAACAATTCTTGTCAATACACATTTAGAATATACAATATTTTTTAATTTTTAAGTCCCATAGCTTTAGTCACAATCATAAAGAAAAAAAAAGTTACCCAAGAACCTATCGGTCGAATAATATTTTTTAGACCATAATTCGTTAGCTTATATAAACATATTAACAAATTCGGCAATCAAAAGTTTGTTTGAGTACCTAACCACTACGGCTAATTCTGTTGAAATAATTTTTTTTTTAGAGTATCCAAAAGTCGGTCTCGCCTGTTTTCGACATTTTCTTGTAAAACTTTTTATTTCACCTTATGAATTACATAATTTGTTTCATATCAAAAAAAAAACTTATATTTTTAGATTTGTAAAAAATTAGTCAGTTCAATATACTAGTAAATATTAAAATAAAATTTATGCAAAATTGTAAATAGTGCTGCAAAATATTGTAAAATCAAAAAACAAACAAAAGCCCACTTTTTTAGCATTCGCTTTCATTTACATTCCACTATCTTTACAAAAAACATAAAAATTCATAACTTTTGTGTAAAAAAGTGTTACAAAACTGACAAAGTGTGAAAACTATTAGAGATTGCCAGTATGCGGGCATTACATTTCCCAAATATTGACTTGTCACAGTCGTAAAATAAACAAAAGTGGGCTACAAATTGGTCCAAGGTTAGTCTACGCATACATAAGTAAACACAATATATGTAAACTCTATTGTCTCAGAGCAAATAGCGGCCCTTGGAAAGTACTATTTACATAAGATAGGTAACTGAATTCATAAACCTAAAACAAAAAAATCTATATTTTATTTGTAGAAACTCGGATCAGAGAGGATGAAAGAGCAACCAAAAAGGTGAACTTGGTTAATACATTGACATTTTTTGGACTTATATGAATCTACATACACCATTTATTAATTGCTTTAACTTATTGGGGGTGTTTTCCCAAGCTTTCCCGATCTTTATATTATATATCCTATGGAAGCTATATAATATGGTCAACCGATTTTGATAAAATTTGGTACAGTGCTTTATTCATTGTTTGGCCATGACGACCCGTTCTCGAGTTACGGCCGACCCCAGCAGCTCTCACCAGGTGCCTCTGCTTTGCGCGCGCCTTCTACAATTATAAATACCAAGGGAGAATAAGTTCTCCTCCACTTGATCTTTCCGTCGGAGTCGTGGTCATCCCCTTCGCCTTCTTTCGTCGGCTTTCGCTTCGAATATCTTTTTCGCTGGAGCATCGTTATCCATGTGTACGACATGGCCGTGCCAGCGCACACGTTGTATTGTGATGCGCTGGACAACATATGTATATGTCGTCGTAGAGCTCGAATAGCTCGTGGTTCATCCGTATGCGATAGTCTTCCTCAAAACGAACGGGACCGAAGATTTCACCAAGAATTTTTCTCTCAAACACCCCAAGAGCAGATTCATCTGTCCGTGACGCAACCCTTTACTGTTACTTTTGTTGTTCGAGAGAAATCTCTACTGTACATCTGCTTACTGGGACCATAGTAGCACCTATTGGCAAAAATCAATTGCTCGTTTTTGTATTTCGGGATAAGGCTGAACATTTTTTAAGCTTTTTAAAATTATAATTGTAATGATTCCTGGATACAAACCTTAGCACAAACACCTTTTTTTTAAGTTGGTTAAGGTAAAAGAATGAATAGCTCTGAGCATTCTCAAAAGATTTAGGTAATACAAACTTTTAAAAATTATTGTATAATCGGAAAAAATTGTTTACTATTTATATGAAAATTTAAAAAATTGAATTTTTTTTATTAAGTTTTAATAGAATTTAAATAATTGCATTTTTATACTTAAAAATTAAGGAATTTAATAAAAAAAAAGTATATTAAAATTTTAAAATTTTTATTTAAATTGTCAGATATTTTTTTCATTTTATAATAATTTTTTAATTGGAAAACTGACTTTAAATTAATTTAATAAACTTAATTTTTTAAGTAATTTTTAATTGAATTTTTAAGAATCTAAACAATTGAATCGAATTTATGTCCAAAATGTAGGGTATATTATAAAAGAAGATGTGGTACAGTAGAGGCGTTGCCCGACAGTGGAATACCCTGTACTTTTTCTCCCGAACAATTTTTTTCAGCATATTCCTACTAAAAACTTTCCAATTGGAATTATTGGAATTAGTTCTCCTCGCTTCTCAAGCCTGGAGCTTAAGAAGCAAATAATTTGTGATTTTACTTACTTTTTTAAATTGTTTTTATTACTGTCTCGTGTTTTATTTTTATACCCTGTACCGTATGGTCCAAGGGTATATTAAGTTTGTGCAAGCCGAAAATGTATGTAACATATAGAAGGAGACGTCGGAGACACCCCAAAGTTACCTAAAATATGATCAGGGTGAATAGAGAAGTCGATATACCCATGTCCGTCTGTCCGTCTGTCCGTCTGTCCGTCCGTCCGTCTGTCCGTCCGTCCGTCCGTCCGTCCGTCCGTCCGTGTGAACGCCTAGATCTCAGAGATGGTAAGAGCTAGAGTTACCAAACTTTCACATTAGATCCCATATTATTCCATAGGAGGCAAGTTTATTTTATTTTTTTGATATCGGGGATAAATTATATAGCTCCCATGGGGGTGTTTGAGACGACCTCGAAAAAAAAACAGCGTTTTAGATGAATAATTCGTTTGTTTATGAAGATATCGTAACGAAATTTGGCAATCGAAAGTTTTTTATAGTTCCCAATCACTGTACCAAATTTGATCAAAATCGGTTGACTATATCATATAGCTCCCATAGGACCGATCGGCCAAAATAACTTTTTTAAAGAAAAATTGGCTATATTTCGTTTTTTAATAAAGATATCCTAACCAGATTTGGCGTTTGGAAATTTTTTAGACCACTTAAGCAATGTGCCAAATTTGAACAAAATCGGTGGACTATATCATATAGCTCCCATAGGTCCGATCTTCCAAAACATCGATTTTTTAACAAAATTTGTTGTGTTTCGTTTGTTTGTTAAGATATTGGGACCAAATTTGACATTCGTGAGTATTTTATAGTTCCTAAGCACTGTACCAAATTTAATCCAAATCGTTTGACTAGATCATATAGCTCCCATAGGACCAATCGGTCCAAAAACACGTTTTTTATACAAAATTCGATGTGTTTTGTTTGTTTGTAAAGATATTTGAAATAACTTTGGCATTCATATCTTTTTTAAGGTATTTAAGCACCGTGTCAAATTTTATTGAAATCGGTTGACTATATCATATAGCTCCCATAGGAACGATCGGTCAAAAAAAAAATTTTTGCTTAAAAATTCTTCTGTTTTTGGTTTTTTGTGAAGAAATCGGACTTTATTACAAGCTAGTGGTACAGGGTATCCTAAAGTCGTCCGCGCCCGACTTTACGTCCGCCATTTTTTTTAGTTTGTTTTTTATAACATTTTTAACATGGCGCCTGGTAACTCGTTCTTAGGGTTTCTTGTGTCGGATTTGTACAAATTTACATTTTCTATTTAGTTTTCAAATATTTTTTTTAATTTTAATATAATTTTTTAATAAAAAAATATTGGACTTTAAATTAATTAAAAAAATTTAATTTCTTGGATAATTTTTACATAATTTTAATTCTTAAAATTTTTATTTAAAATCCCACAAATTTTTGTAAATTTTACAATAATTTGTTAAAGCTTATTTGTCTTATTCTTTTAGGAATAACTAAGGATATCCACTTTTCCCCCTTTACCAAGTTTGTGCATCCAAGCTAAATTTACTCTCCATCCGGTGATAGAGTTTTCAATGAGCTATCATCATCATATCCAGCTTTGAAATTGCTTAGTCCACTCGCCGGTATTGTATCCTAAAAAAGCTGTACATTTCCAATTGTAAGTATTAGAAAGTTTTGATAATTTGTAGATTGTGATCCTTCGTTTTATCTCCAGGCTGATGTCATTTTCGGTGTTAATGCGCGGTGCCAAGGTACGTGAATTCCTTGACCACTACAAAAGTATAGCTGCAACATCAAAAAACATGTTTGAAGAGGTCGCATCATAGAGTGTCGCCTTGTCTGAAACCTCGAACAGTATTCAAAGGTTCAGAGAGGTCCGTTCCTACCTTGACAGAGCTGATGGTGCCGCTCAATGTCATTTTGCAAAGACGAATCAGTTTGCAGGAATACCGAACTGAGACAAGATAGTGTATAGGCGATCCCTTATCGGGCTATGCATTCCGCAGCTTCGTAATCGAAGAAGAGACGATGGGTATCGATCTGTTTTTCGTGGGTCTTTTCCAGGATTTGGCGTAGAGTGAAGATCTAGTCTGTGGTGGACCTACCAGGTCTGAAGCCGCACTGATAGGGTCCGATTTGTGTGTTGGCATATGGCTTCAGTCTTTCACACAATATGCTTGAGACTGTAAAAAAAACTCCCGAGTTTCCAAATTTAGTTACGATATCTCCATAAACACTCGAATCATACCGAATTTTGTGCAAAAATCGATTTTTTGGCCGATCGGTTTTATGAGATATGATATATCCAACCGATTTTGATCAAATTTGGTACAGTGCTTAGGAACTCGTAAAAACTTTAGAGTGCTTAATTTGGTTATACAGGGTGCGCCATTTGAATGTGGTCGATAGAAATATTGAAGCAGACACCGGCCCAAACAGTCACTTTCTGATCATGCAGTGGAGTTTGATGGATGGTATGAGGATTTTCTTTCCCCCAAATGCGACAGTTTTGTTTATTTACAGTGCCAGATAGCGTGAAATGGGCCTCATCAGTCATTAACATTCGCTCCCAAAAATCGGGCAATTACATTTAATGAACATTGTCGCTATTTCCGCGCGTTCTTTGGGCGTGAATCGATTCATGGTTAAAATTGTAAATGCAATAACCTTTCCAAAATGTGTTCGACGACGTCAATCGGTTGAAATCTGTCAAAGTTATTCAATATTTCCATTGACCACATTCAAATGGCGCACCCTGTATATCTTCAAAAACAAAAGAATTATCCATCTAAAACTTTTTGTTTTTTTTATTGAGGTCCTCTGAAACACCCCTATTGGAAGCTATATAATGTAGCCCCGATATCAAAAAAGTAAAATAAACTTGTCTCCTATGGAATAATAAGGGATCTAATGAGAAAGTTTGGTTACTCTAGCTCTTACCATTCCTGAGATCTAGGCGTTCATACGGACGACGGACGGACGGACAGACCGAAACATCGACTTCTCTAGTCACCCTGATCATACTTTAGGTAACTTTTGGGGGATCTCCGACGTCTCCTTCTGTATGTTACATACATTTTCGGCTTGCACAAAATTAATGTACTCTTTGTACCATACGGTACAGGGTATAAACATTCGTATGTAAATTCAAAATTTGTACTTTTTTACCAATGAAAAAAAACTTTTTTTGGCCTGACTTAGAACTTAAACCAAAATTCTTTTAAGTAGTTTTCAGTAAGTTCATTTTTTTCAAAATAGTCTCATTAAGCTTCAATAGCAATTGCTTAATTTAAATTTAAAAAACAAATAAATTAAAAATCTGTTTTGCATTATCATTGTTGTTAAGAAACTAGGCAAACGTATCTTTTGGCAGGTATTAACTATCTTAGAGCTTCTAAGCCTTCTACCAATTATTCATCCGAGGTCATAGATGAAAAAATGTTCTATTAACAGTGTACATAAAAACATGTAGCCATTAATATGTTTATTTCTTAACAATTTAAAGATGCATCAATTTCATGCATAAGGGGTTCGAAAAACAACAAAACTATTAATGGTAGTCAGAAATATTTTGAGTATGTTATTACAAATATAATTGAAAATTAAAATAAACAAAAATATTTCCAAATATGATTTGAGGAGTTTTGAAATTTTTTTGACATCATGATGTGGTTAGAAATAAAAACCTTTTCTTTTCCATCTTTTTTATTTTTATTGATTTTTGCATAAACTTAGAATGTAACTAAATTCATTCTCTTTTTTTAATGTTTATATTTTAAAAACCCATAATATGTCGCTATGCCAAAACGTACCGAACGAACATAATTTCCAAAAGAATATATAAACTAAATTTTGGTTGAATGCGATATTTAACACCAATCTGTTTTTATTTTATATGGCAAATAGATGAGGCTATTATCCAATATGGAGGAAAATTAATCGCATCAAAATTAAACACCATATTTTGTGATATGACAAAAAATAAATAAAACAAAACTCAAAAAAAATTTTCCATAGTCGATCAAACTTTATGAGCCATAAAAAAATGTATTTAATTTTTTTTTAATTTTAACATTTTCGAAATAGAATTTTTCCTAAAAATGTGCTTAAAATGATGAAAAATGTTATATGAATAAATAAATAAATATACCATAAATTTGACAGAAATAAGTTTTAAGCATTTTCGCTTTAAGTATGACATATTACTACGAAAATAACTAGAACACGATAAGAATACCAAAATTTGTAAAGTTCAGTATTTCAATTTTGTTTTAAATTTCACAGAAATATTTATTTTTTATGGTGTACCACATAAATATTAAAAATTAATTTTAATAAGCAAAAAATATTTAAGTGATTAAGAAGATTCAGCTGATGTCGATGAAATCATTATTAATTTAATATAAGAGAAATATTTAAGTACTAAAACAACGAAAAGCTTGTATTTTTGGGAGCATTTCGGCTTTGCTTTTTTAGCATATTAATTTAGACTTGTAGCTTATTTTAGCAAACATTTTTTTTCAATTCTACCTTATTTTGGCTTTCAATTCCGGCAGCACTAAACATCAAATAAATGCATAGAATTTTATTTCATATATTTGTCTTTTGGCAATGAACCGATAAGTACATAAGTTTATAGTTCAATATTGACAGAAGAAATAAGATTTTCAATGTACAAACGTTTCCAAAAATAAATAAAGGTTCACGAGTTGTAATCACTGTAAAAAAAAATTTTAATTTGTAAAAATATTGTAGCATATTTTTGGGCTGCAAGCTAAAATACACTGTTTAGAATATTTACTTGAAAATTGTTGCAGACGCTTAACTTCTGACGCAGTGCTTCTCAAAACTAAAGGACAGTTTGAAATGCATTGTTCAAAAACTACTTTGCCTTATTTTTTCACTCGATATTAAGCATTGAGATGCGAGCATTTTCTGTCATTTAAAGCGTTTTATTACAATAGGACAGACGCTTGATATAAACAAATTAGGTGTGAGAATGACATTTATATATTTTTTACTTAAAATTACTTTCTGTTCAATTTATGACAAAACACCGCAAGGTATGTCTAAGATTGATTTAGAGTAGTCCTTTAAAAACAAGGTATATAAACGTTGCACAAATGTAGTATACCCTTTGTTACTACAGGGTATTAAAAACTAGTATTATTTTTTAAAACGATGCTTAGAAGAAAATAGTTTGAATGGTTGGTGTTCGAGAAATAGTTCAAAATTTAGTTTTATTTTAATTAAAATTAAGTATTTAAAATAAGTTCATTGAGTCTACGATATCTAGGGGTTAAAAGGATCGGTTAGATACAATCATTGTTGTTTACAAATGCATAACTCCAATGGCCTACTGTATGCGCATATTTAAACCTAGAAAATATGAACGAGCACCCCTAATTTGAATGGGTTCACATCGAGAGAGTATTTCATAATACTAAGTAATGTTTGCGTAGAAAATCTTGAAGCATTCTAAATTTTTTACTACAGTAGTATGTTATTTCATGTACCTTAAAACTCATTGCTGTTCTTGTAACAGCTGACATCTTAATAAAGCGCGTACTCTAAAAAATTGTTTTATATTTTCCACATGCGCTTTAGATTGGTACGAGATTCCATCATGTCTATTATCTAATTTAGTTTTAATGCGACTTTTGATACAGACCATTATGCAAATAAGTTCCATGGGTCTATAAAGCTGTTTCCCCCTCTCTCTAACTCACCTGAGCTCTAACGTAGATATAAATGGGTACACTGCTTTAAACTACGCCCAGAGGGGCCATAATGATTAAAAGCTAATTCGTTTTTTAGGCTGGTTATTTATTACGCAATAGCCGAAAAACCAAAAGTTATGGGCGCTAAGGTTTTCTATAGAGCTTGGAGGTATGACTTATTTGAAAAGGATTTATACTAAGCTTTCAAAGAACTCGTATTTTTAAAATTGTGGACTCAAGTAACTACTAAATCAATGTCGGAATGCATACAGTTGGTGTAAGTGTCCTGAAAGCACTAAAAACTTTGCAATCAAACATCGGCATTAGATCTAAGAAATGACAGAAGGCTCTATGTTATTTGGTTCGAATCGCATCCAAGTTTAAGTTCAAGTTAGGATGCAGAAGCATTTTATAATGTGTGGCTTCTTTCTGGGTTCAAAAATTATTGTGAATTCTGAAAGATTAGCCATTAACCTCATCACTGAGATGCGAATAATATGCAACAAATTACAACGAACCAGTACTAAGGCATCGAAATATGCTGGATAGTAATCCTTTTAATGACAGTTGAATAAAAAGGCTAAAAAAAGAAAATTCTACTCAACGCTGCACTGAACTAAAAAATATCGCAAGAGGTCTATCAAAGTAGGTGGCGAAATGTTGGCCTTGTGTTGGGTTTCATATGGGATCCCATCGAATATCTTTTTATCCTAGTTTACATTGGATTCATAAAAGTAATTAAAATGTGGTACCCGACAGTGTAATACCCTGTACCTTTTTCTCGAAAAAAATTCAATTTCTGCATATTCCTTCTAAGAATTTTCCAATTGAAACATCGTTTTTTTTAAATTGTACCGAATTTAATATGAATCAAGAAAAAAATCCATTTTAAGTAAAGGGTTTTTCAATAAGAGCGCTGCAAAAGTTTTTTTAAATTAAACAAAAACTGTTTTGTATATCAATGAAATTCTTGTGAAAGTACATTCGCTGCCATTATGCATGGAACTCGACTTCTTTTGCATGGCCACCATGGGCACGCTTGCAGAAATCCAGACGCTGAACCCAATTTTCGACGGTTTTCAAGCATAAATCGGCCGATACTGCTGTATTTTCCACGTTCGATATTCGTACGAAGTTCATCAATAGACCATAGGCGGCCAATTAACTGGGCCATTTCGTGAGATAACACGTTCACCAAAACTTGATTTTCAATAAATCGATTGTGACATTCGCTGTGTGGCTTGTTTCGCCGTCCTGTTGAAAACCACATATTGTCCAAGTCCATAATCATCCAATTCGGGCCCAAAATATTCGGTAATCATTGAGCGGTAGCGATTCCCATTCACAGTAACGTGCCGGTCTTGATCATCACGGAAGAAGTACGGCCCACTGACGCCGCCGGCCCATAAACCGCTAGCGACAGGAATATTCCCGACACTACGGGCACTTTTTTGTCGCACCGGCACGGAAACATTTTGTACTGTGCCTTTGAATTCAAATTTCTCCAATAGATGCTCAATTGTTGATCTAGCAGGACAATTATGACGACCATAAATTTGACGTAGCGCTCTTAAAGTTGAGGCCACTGATTCCGAATTTCGGTAGTAAATTTTTATAATTTCGACTCATTGTTGGATCGTATATCTTTCCATGATGAAATGGCAAACCTTACTAAAGAGAAATGTCAAGAGAGCGGGAAAAAATATGACTTCATTTGCTGTCCATATCGGTCTACTTTTATAGCGTCTCTATTGAAAAACCCGATATATGGGGTACATTTCAAGTTGATATGTTAAAGGGTGTCAGAGATTACACGGTAAATCGATCGATAATATCTGTGGATTTGTTCAGTAGAGCCTCATGAATCAGCTTACCAAAAACTGTGATTCTAGGTCTAGAGATCATGACACATCGCTCTGTCGAAATTCAGATCAAAATATTAAACATTTTACCTAAAAAACTGCGAAAATCTACTGCAGGGGAACGGCGGCAGATATTGCCACGATTCAATAAGCCTTTTCTTCTCAGGAAATATGCGCATCAGGCGGTAAAGTTTCGTACATCCAGCTCTTATATTCTCCGAGACATGGTTCAATCGCTATTCGTCATTGTATAGAAAGGGCTTGGGGTCTGCCCTCCTCTGTCTGTTTTATACATTGCCCAAACAAGTATACTCTTTGAACCTACAGGTATAGGGTATAAAAAGTTGCCTGAGACTAAGCCGGAGCATTGAAAGTCTATATATGGTATATAAATCGTATATTTATATCGTAGTATTTATATATTTACCCTCGTAAGGTGTGTTCAAAAAGTATAGCAGATTTTTGAATTTTCGCGGGTTACGTATATTCGAATTTCGATTTTTTTGTGGCGTTATGTTGGTACTCATGTCTCAACCCATGACGGCCATTTTGAATGTTCACTTAATTGTTGACAGCTGCTTTGCTTGCACGAGTTTTGGCTCGAAATTCGAATACAAGTAACCCGCGAAAATTCAAAAATCTGCGATACTTTTCGAACACACCTCGTATATATATATGGATGTATAAAAAAACCTAAAATTAAAAAGTTTAATTATTGAAAATTGTGCCCGAACTATCATTCTTCAGTGAAAGCAGGGAACAAGTTTCTTCTTAATTTTTTTGTATTTAAATTTATCCTTTTATTGTTCTTTTTTGGTCAAGCCATACATATGTACTTTGAAGTGCTGTATCAGGTTCGGAGAAAAATTTTGTTGACATTTGCGTCACAATGCTATTGATTCATAACAAAATATTGTACTCTATTTTTTTTCTTTTTTTTAAGTTGATCTTTTTCGTAAAATCAGTATCATTTCTTCTGTATTCTCGCTCAAGAAGAATCCTAGCTACTACTAAGATACCGTGCACCAAATACAAGGATGGAAGCTTTATGCCAGTTCCTCATTAAGGAATCTTTGTTTGGCAAAAGACCGTGGCACCCTGTTCCAGCTACTATGGGAAGCAAGAGAGTGGAGCCCCTTTATTGCAGCTGATTCACGAATAGTTGTGAGTCGATTAAGAAACGCCTCTAGTGCTGTAGAAAAGGTATACAATATTTTGTTCTATCGTAAAGCCCTGGACTGGATTACATAATAAGTACAATAATTTTATGATTTTTTTCTTAAATTTTATTTAATTTCAATATTCTCTTTAGACATAACAATTCATTTTTCCGTCTTCAATTATTATTAGAGTAGACATTAAATAAACTATAAACTAAAAAATTAAAAAAAGGCAATGAACAAAATAAAAAATTTACAAACGAGAAAAATGCATAATAAACAACATGTCACTAACCATTTTTTTTTCTTTTTCAATTCTTTTTTCTTGCGTTTTGGACAAATTGCCACAAAATTTCGGAGACAGGTTTGAAATGCATTATCGTAGATAAAATTACATTCATACATTAACAAAAGCGACTTGAATTTGAATATTAAAATTTAGCCATGGAACACACTGGGCACATTAAAATTGCTGTCCTTTCTGGCAGAGTATTCTCTTTACTAGCTTAAACACTTATACTAGGCTGGTAGCTGGGTTAGTTTTAGGGAATACGTGCAGTGGGCGGGACGTGCTGACTTGGTTGTGCAGTGCTGGAATAGGATAAGAGCGGGAACTAGGAGGGATTGCATAGGCAAGTGGTAGGTGCATTTAGGCACCCGTCACTGAGGTCTTAATGCTCTCTTCGGATGCAGCAGCTGCGGGCGTCTCCACTGCAATTTTGCTAGATTCCTCAGATGCTGCTGGCACGACCTTACTTGTTTCGGCCTTAACTTCAGTTAGTGTGGCTGCTGCCACTACGGGCTCAAGCTTGGCAATCTTTTCTGCTTCCTTAGGTGCTTCCGCTTTCGCTTCTGCAGGCGCAGAGGCGGCTGGAACGGGATCAACTAGTGCTGGATCAACTACAGCTGGTTTAGCGGGAGCTGCAGCCACTGCTTCTACTGGAGCAGATGCGGCTGCCACAGCAGGTGTTTCCGCTTTTACTTCAGCAACAACTGGAGCAGCAGATTCAGCTTTAACTTCAACGGGTGTAGAGGCGGCTGCTTCAACTATAGTTGCGGCTGGTGCATCCTCGACGCTGGCTTCACGTTTCTTGTGGAACTTGTTGGGCACGTTCTGGGTGCAAGAGCAAGGGCACATGCATTGATCCTTGGGTGCAGCACCCGAGAATACAGAATGCAGACTGAAGGAGTTTGGAATGGCAGCAGGTTGCACGCCCAGTGGGAAAGGATCAACATTCTGGTATTTGTCGTTTGTGTTTATGGAGTTCTCGTCGCAGCTGCCGTAGTATTCTTGTGGCAATATGACCACCGGCATAAACGCAATGACCGCACCCTTTGGAATCTTATCCGCTGGATAGAAAGCTGGGTGGCCAGGTGCTTGCGGTATGGCGGGCAGTTGAGTCAGTGACATGGCGTTCTGTATGCTTCCGAAATTCGTGTTTCCGCAGAAGCCGGAGAATTGCTTGTTGAAGTCGACAGAGGCCGGGTTGGGATAGTTCGGGGAGGATGTGGAGGAGGTAAAGGTGGTTTTCGATGAGTGCGATTTTTCTGCATTACAATTACAGGTGTTGCTGCTCGGTGGTACCGGCACATGCAATGGGGGAGAGGGACGTGGTGTTACTTTAGGTTCAACGTATACGTTCGGTGTCGGATTTGGTCGGTAGGTGGTCTTAACCGGCACCGGTTCGTATGTCTTGATCTGGGGTGGAGTGGGAATGGGCTGGTAGGCCACAGTTTGTCTCTGTACGGGAGGCTGTGGAGTTGGTTTATATGCTGGTGCCGGTTCGAAGGGACGTGGTGTGGAAATACGTGGTTTGTAAGTCGGTTTTTCGTAGTTCGTCACAATTTCGGTCACTGGTCTATGAGTTGTTGTGTAAATGGGCGCGACTGGAGTCGGCTTGTAACTATTGACTGGCTGTAACGGTACGGTCTTATGGATATTTATATTACCCGTTGGTTTTGGAGTTGTAATGCTATTGTAATTCTTCTCAATAGTGATAACCGGGACCTTTGGCTGTGTAACGGGCGTTATTTTTGGGGATGGCGGAATCACAGGAACGAGGTTGTTGTGGGAAGAGGGGATAGAAGGAGGAATATAGGTTAGTGGCGACTTAGTAGACACTTTCTTTTGCACAAAATTATCATTATGATCGTAATTTGGCTTAAAAGTAGGTGTGCTGGGCTTGAATGGCGTTTCAACGATGACGTGCGATGTGGATGGGGGAGGATGCGAGATTTTACCCGGTGAGTCTGGTGGCAAATAGCCAGGCGTCTCCTTGTCCGAATGTCTTGGATCAGTGGGCGGGGGACCGCGACCTGGTGGACCAGGGCGAGAGGGGCCTACTCAGAACAAAGAGATGTATTGGTTAATGTTTGTTTTTAATTTAAATAAAAATGTCAAATTCCTACCTGGTGGTCCATATGGGCCTGGAGAATGAGGTCCTAAAATTGCAAATACAAGCTTAATTATTTGCACTTCAAAATAGTTTTACAAATCATACCTGGTGGACCGGGTGGGCCTGGTGGATGTGGTCCAGGTGGTCCTGGTGGACCGGGACGTGTTGGTCCGGGTGGCCCTGGTGGTCCGGGAGGTCCGCCTGGTCCGGGCTTAGTTGGGCCATATGGTCCTTTATTAACGAAAATATAAATGTTTAAGTATAGCTGTTTGACGCTGCCATAATTTTTAAATATGCTTACCTGGTGGTCCGGGTGGGCCGCCAGGTCCTGTAAAAAATAGAGAGATACATTAAATAGTTGTTCAGGGACTATGTAAGAGCAAGCATATTTACCTTTAGGGCCGGGTCTGGTAGGTCCATTTGGTCCGGGTGGTCCTATTTATTTAAAATGCATGCAAAAGGTGGCATTTTATTTAAGCGTTCCCGCACAAAAAGCGTTCTTAAATGTAACTTAAATTAATTCAAAATTAAACCTACCTGGTGGGCCGGGTGGGCCTGGTGGTCCGCCTGGTCCTTTAGGACCTAATATAGAAAGCGGTAAATATGAAATATGGGCTGCTAAAACCTTGCAGTATGGAAGACTTACCGCCTGGGCCGCCGGGTCCCTTAGGTCCGCCGGGGCCGTTTGGACCGCCGGGGCCAACGCCGCCGCCATCACCGTTGCCGCCTTCGCCGCCGAAACCGCCTTCAGGTCCTACAACATGCACATAGGGAGGTGCTGGAGGTCCAGTGGGGCCTTCAACGTGCACATATTTACCGGAATCATCGTGATAATATTTACCATCATTAACACCTATAGAATGCAAAAAATGCGGTTAGTATGCTATTTTTCCAAAAAATAAAAGTTGCGTGGTTTAAGATTACTTACCATTATAACGCCCATCAGCATTATTATTTCTATAATTACCGGCTCCTAGAGGGAGTAAAAAGTAATAGGTGCAAATATTTCGATTAGTAACATTGCAATGACAAATGTAAATTTGGTTATACGAACAGTGTAAATTAGCTAAGAACTAACTACAACATACGTACTACAGCGAATCAATTGAACTGTGCTACATAACATACATAGATAGTACATATAAGAGGTACCTACATACATATAAGTACATATTACAATACAAACTACAACTAGATATGCTACGACCGAATACCAAAAACAATAATGTCACAACAAAGCATACGCAGTATATGTGGTTTAAGGTTAGGGTTAGGTTATACTATGGATTCTTCAGGGTTAAAATTATTGAAATGCCGTTACCACAACAAATATTTTTCTATTATTGTTAATTTGTTAGTGTTGTATAATTCATTGCTTAAGCGTTTTATGTGGGCGTGGCCATGTGCAGTGTGAACAGTTTTACAAATGTGCCGAAGTTAAACGTGGGTATGTGTGTGTGTATGTGTGAGTGGTTGTGGGTGTATAGGTGTGATCTTGTGTGTGAGTGCGAGTGTATGTGTATTGGGTGCATACATGAAAGCATGAGTGAAATATCTTCATTTTTTTCTTTGATTTATGGATCTCAGCAAAGTGCTGCGCTGAGCAACATATAATAAGATGAAGAGAGAGAGAGAAGAGAGAAAAACAAGTGAGAGAAAGTTGATATTGAATTTTGATTTTGTTTTTTGTTTTGATATTTGCTTTTTTTTAATTTTTTTTATGGTTTGTTGTTTTGCATAAAAGCAAAGGTTAAATTTGCTTCTGTGCAAAACAAAAATAAAAAAAAAAAGAGAGAGAGAAACAAATTTTGTGTTTTTTGTGCTCTTTAGAGAGGTGCTTGTGCTCTTTGGTATAATAAAACTAAAGCTAAAGGATTCCCTAAAATTGCCTGTCATGCCTGAATATATAATATATTGAAAAAATGCATTGCGGTGTTGGAAAACGAAAACAAATAATATTGAAAGGTGCGTTTAACGGTCATAAATAAAAATTTGCTTTTGGCTGAAAATAAACAAAACAGCTTAAAAACAGAGCATAAATTACATTAGCGTATGTATAAATATATGTAAACGTATATATAGTATATATAACTTATGACTAGGCCATGTAGAAGAAAATTTGAACGATTTGTTAGTCGGAACCGAAATTGTTATAAATGATAATCCTTAGGCGTAAAATTTTTGCAGCATGAAAAAAAAATTTTTTTTGATATTAATCGAGCGCGAACTTCCAGCCCGTTCAAATTTTGTTCTGCTAGGCACCAAAATACAATCGCAAGTTGGCTAACCTTGTACGTATCCAACGGCCTCAGGAAAACCAGTAACGGAGTGCTCAGTTTGTCCAGTGTAGGAACCGCCGCCGCTACCGCCGCCACCACCGCTGGCGTTATCTTGGCCATTACCGCCACGGTAAGTGCCACCGGCACCAATGTTGAAGCCGCTACCTTCATGGTAGGGGCCTTCAGCAGGTGGGCCAGCGCCTTTACCAGAAACGTAATTGTAGCCGCTACCAGTACCGAATTTGTTTCCGCCACTGTATGCGCCGCCGCTACCAGCACCGGAACCAGGTCCGACACCGCTAGCGCCGCCAGCACCAGGACCAGAAGCATTTCCGCCACGGTAACCGCCACCGGCACCAGGGCCGCCGGCGTCACCGGTATGATAACCGCCACCGGCACCAGGGCCGCCGGCGTCACCGGTATGATGACCACCACCGGCACCAGGACCGCCAGCGTCACCACCACGGTAAGCACCACCACTACCGATGCCACCACCAGTGCCGCCGCGGTAGTTGTCACCGCCGCCAATGTTAGAGCCAGCGCCGCTGCCTGTGCGATCTCCATTGTTGTATACTGGTTTTCCTGAGGCTCCTCCTCCCGCGCCGACTGGTCCAAATGGTCCAGGGGGTCCAGGTGGTCCAGGAGGTCCAATTGGGCCCAAAGGTCCATTGGGCCCATTGGGGCCATTAGGTCCATTAGGTCCGTTTGGTCCGTTAGGGCCAAAACCGCCACCAGCGCCATCATGGCCGCCGTGGCCAAAGCCACCCTGTCCGCCATTACCACCAAAGCCGCCCTGTGGGCCCACAACATGGTTATAGCCACTTCCATCAGAATGGTCTTTTCCACCATCTAAAAACACAAAGACTTGTACCATAAAGCCATTTAATGAGGCTCACTATAAGTGGGCTCACTGTTATCGCCGGGCCTTAAGGCTGCCACTGAATGTGAAGATGGTGACTGAACACCGGGACTGCCTTCGGAGGTGTGTCCCTTGCTTGTATCGAAGAGACCAGTCGGATGTATGGGCAAGCTCTTTATATCAGCACCCTTTAGCGGTGGAATTACGGGGAACTTGTGACTACCACCCGAGAACTCAAAGTTAGGCTTGTTCTAGAAAGATGTTGTGTTGCATAAGAGCTTTTTATAGTTGCCAGCAACGCATTTGCTTACTTCCTCCACTACGATATATGGTATATCGGGACGTGCGCCTCCTGCGAACTTTCCGCAACCAATGGGGAAGTAGAGTTCGTCCCACTGCAGTAATACACCGGGACCCGAGTGCGCGCCATCCTTTTCACTAAACTGACTAGGCGGGAAAGTCTCTACGGGCTTCTCCGGCTCCACAGTGCGGTAGCCGTGCGCATCAGCCACATAATGTGTGGCGCGCAACAGATTATAGGGATCGATGAGACCGTAGCAGCCATAGGTGACGCCATCAGGACCACGTGTCTCATGATGAAAGTTTCCCGTCTTGCCGACATCGTAACCATAACGGTAGGCGTCTTTGTGATGACAAGTTTTGTGTGCGTTGATTTTGGTTGTAGTTGGTGTTGGGGTTGGTTTGTATATTAGGGTTTGTCAAGGGGTTTGGGAAGATAATGTTTAGAGTATAACGTTTTTGTGTGTTTTTTGGTTTAAGTGGCATGGTTGTTGCTTTGGAGTTGTTGTTTGTTGAAAAAGAAAGTTGTGCTGGGACCTGTAAATTCGACTAGCTGCGCCTAACTGCCTGTGGCTAACTAAGTTTAAACTCTGCTTTTAGTTGCTTCAAGAGCTGTAAGGATTGTAACATAAGCCTGGCGTATACATAGCTATACATAAAGATGTGAACTATATATAGAGTTGATATAGGGAATGTTGGTGGATTTATATATTTCTTTTTTTTTTTTGGAGGGGTATGTGTTGTTGTTGGTTTCGTGTGAGTTGTTTTTGGGTTTGTTTTTATTGTTGTTGTTGTTTGGTTGGTTGGATTTGGTTTGATTTTGATATTGATTTTGGTTTTGGATAATGGTGAGAAGGATGAGTATGCGAAGCTTTTATTTTATGTATAACTTTTTTCCACTAAGAACAAAATAAATACATAAAAATGTAAAAAATATACAATAGTAAAAGAAGTAAAGAAATAGAAAGAAAGACAGATAGAAAAATAGAGTAAGAGCATAAAAAGTAGAAAGAAAGAGCGTTTTTTTTTTGTTGGTTTGAGTATATTTACAATTTGAGTGGAGTGTTTCTGTGGTGGCAAAAACGAGGCACACTACAATTTCTACTGTGAGTTTAGTAAAGCTGCTACAAACTAGTAGACACTACGAATCATATCCATTTAAATGTTGATTTAATAATATTTGAAAGTATTTAAGAGATTAATGTGTAAGTTGATACAACTGTGGATATACCTTTTTTTAACATTATTTCGGGTTTTAGCAAGGCTACGTTTTGATATTTATAATTAAAAAAAATTTATGTAAAAATACTTAAGTCTAGACAAGTCAACTACAAAAGTACTTTTAGAACTGAGACTGCTACAGAGCAATCGTTTCAAAAAGTATTATACCAGTACAATTTCAAACTACTACTACTTAAAAAAAAAATAATAATAACAAGAGACTACTACTACTACAGATACGTACGAGTTACAAAGGATATACGGGGTAATAATGTACACAAGTTCTAACAAACTGCATATGATGATATGTGATAAGGTGTCAGTATGATATCAATAGATAGGGATAGAGAGATACTTAAATGAATGTGTGTGTACGTACAATTTCAACTAATATTTTACAAAAGTTACGTTTTTGGGAGTAATTAATATTTAGAGAAAAAGTTTCGATTTAAACGATGTATACAAAATGTGATCAAGCAAATTTACAACAAATTGTTAAACGTGTTTACTTACTTGTGTCAAAGTTTGACGAGTAATATTGTTGATTCGTTGTCTTTTGATCATTAATGTCGAGTATAAGACGACGATTCTCTGAATCAAACTTTGCAGAGTATGCGCATTGCACTAAAATGCAAGCAACGACCTGTGGGAAATTTTAAAATTATATGCATTAGTAACAAAAAACATAGATATTATAAGCCTTAATTATACACAAAACACATTTTTCAAGCCACCCACAAATTGTCAGTATTTAAAATCATAAACAAAGACACACATTTGGCACAGATACTTTTTGTAAATTTTTACCAATATTTTTGCATTCATAATGCACACGCCTACAACTTTTGCTTTTTAACTCTTAACCACAAAAATTTTTGGCTTAACTTTTGGCCAACAGATTTTGTCTACAACTGTGCGTTAATTTATGCCTTTTGGATGAGTCGTTCAAGGTATGCCATACGACTGCGAACTTGACTAAAATCCGCACTTGTTTAAGTTATATCGAAATCAGCAGCCATTTAGATCCGGTTCGTATCGCTTAGCTCACTTCTACGATTTGCCAAAAACGTATCCATATATATATATTTGTATATCGTATGGCAACAAATGTCAAAGACGCAATATTTAAATTATAAATTTTTGTGTGCGTCGAATTCTTTTTAACTTGCGGTCACATTAAAGCCAACGTTTAGACAACCGTTGACAAACATTTTCAGCTCTGAATCTCTTCTAGAAGTTGCACCTTTTATGCTAATTTCTGCAGACGGCATAATAAACACCAAAGTGTACAAGTTTTTCTAGCTCTTAAACTACGCCAAAAGTATAGAATGTCATCAGCTGTGTTGTAAAACTTGTTGCATAGATGCTTTGACAGTTATGTGCAATTTGCTTCAATACTAAATACTATTAAATGCTTTAGGATTTCATCAAAACTGCACTGTAAATACTTAAAATCATTTTTGGTGTGTACTGGCTATAAAAAAATATTGATGAAACAGCTTTTTGCTATAAATCTAAGATGAAACCAGCTTTTTGTTGCATATTTTTTAGTAGCTGTGTTTTGAGATATGACTAAATTGAAGATGTATTTTTATAGGGTATAAATGCCTTTTCGTAAAGATTTAATTAAGTCCTTTCTAGTGCCTATTGATTAGCAGATTTTATTATTTCTGGCTAGCCAAAAGTTTCATTGTTGGCAAACAAATTATTCAAAACAATTGTTTCAGAAACATAAATCGCTCTTGAACTTTCATAAGCAGTGCAATTTTTAAAACAAAAGAAGTAGCAAGTCAAACCGAAACGATTAGTCGAAACCGTTGCTGTTGTCATTACCGTTAACATAGCAAATACCGTTATTACGAAGCCTATACCATTAGTCGAATCGATGCCGCCAATGCTCTTAAAGTTTACGCAACCGTTACCTTAGCCAATTACGTAATCTAAGCCGTTACTTAGACTCGTTTCGCTTAGATTTCTTTTGAAAAAAGTTCATGCTTATTTGATCAAGAACTTTAAAATCCATAAAAAGACTCCTATAGCATGGTAAATAAGTAGCCTTTGTTTTGTCAATTCACATTTCTCAGAATTTGCAAGGAAAAGAGTTTTTCCATAGTAAGCTTGCTGCCGAAAGCCAACACTGCGTATGCATAACATATTAAGAGTACCGTAGCCGATGCTCTAAACGTTTTCTTAGCCGTTACCTTAGCCGATTATGCAATCTATGCAGTTACTGAGACACGTGCCAGTAAGATTTCCTTTGTAAAAAGTTCATGCATATTTAATCAAAAACTTCAAAATCTATAAAAGGGTTCCTTGGGTACATATATATTTACCAGTGTTCCTGCTAAAAAAAATAGTAATCCTTGCTTAGAATATGCAAGGAAATTGAGTTTAACCCATAAAAAGCTATAAATCTTGCTGCCAACAGTCAACATTGCGTATACGTAACGTATTAAAAAAATGTCACAAAAGCAATAAATAAGCTTTAAAACAGAATAATATAGTTTTTGTGCTTGACAGAATTAAAAAGAAACATATTTCTAAAAGAAAAAATAATTAAAATTTTAATGAAGTAGCTTATACCACAATGAGAGTTGAGCGCAGGGTAAGATTTTGGGGGAAATATAGCTTACTCAGAGCAGCAGCTGACAAGCCAAATTATGCATAAATGGCATATTTTTTGTTTATAAAATTTACACATAAACAGGATAATTTAAAACAAAATTGTTTTGTTTTATTAGTAATCAATGCTACTACCCACATTTTAAAACTTTTTGGCTTTCCAAATATAAATATGCGTTAATAGACAAATATTTTAGGCAAGTGTCGCTTAGCCGTTGCGTTCATTTTAGGCAAGTTTTAAAAATGTTGTTATTGCGCCAGCTTGACTTGCTTGATTTTGTATATCATATTATAAATATTTAAAAAAATTAGCATAAATTAAATAACTCATGACGTGTTCCGGCAACAGTTGCAAACTTCCTTCTGCTTTTAAGAAAACCGTTGTTTGGGTATATACAAAAAAAATAAAACAAGTTCATAAATGGTTTTAAATAACAGCTACAAAATATTCATGCTTATATTCCAGCTCTGGCCAGTTATGACAATATTTTTGGCCTGTTCTATGCTACACTCGAAATATAGAAGTAGTATATACTTGTTTTTTAAACAAATAATAAAAGTTTGTATTGCTTTAATTGTGGAGTGCTGAAGTTTGTCATGACCTTCAGATTATGCTAAGTAATTATTTATTTGAACTTTATTTTTGATTATGCTCAGCAGAACGAATTTATTGAAAATCGTTTGCTTAAACGTGATTTTCTTTAATAAGTGGCTTAAGAAATATTTTGAGGCAATAATCTCAAATAGCAGAGCTGCTTTATGGCACGTAGCGATGGATTTGAGTCTAGGCTACAAAATGTTTGTTGCCTTTAAAATTACAATTGACTGCGTTTTACAGTTAACAGCTCAAAACCCGAAACTTTATAGCCAAGAAAAAAATGACGCTAATGAAATTTGCACATACAGTCATCAAATATTACAGGTTTGCTGTGTCAATGACCAAGTATCTGCGAGTCAAAGTTTTGTACTTGGTGCATATCTAAAAATGTGGCAAGGCCACTGTAAAAAATATATATATTTTTTTAATTATTTATAGTATATATTGCTTATTGGCAAAGCACGCAAATCATACAGCTGCGGGCAAGTTTGGCATACTGACATACAACGTGTACCCGTCTTCAATGCAAATACACAAACAACAAAGTTAAAAAAAATACAAGTATTTAAATTATAAACTTAAAAAACAAAAACACTTGAAGGAAGCAACTAGCTGCAGGCCAAATGAACGCAATGTCTAACTGATAGATAGTCAAAAATATGCGGACAGTAGCTGCCAGATCTCACGCAGATCTTGCCAATTTGGTTTACAAAAATCAGCGAAACATCAGCTATTAAGACAAATTGGTTTAATAATTTTGGCGCCTCGAAAATGTATTTTTTATTAAGTTTCTTGCAAAATATAAAATTTATATAAAAAGTGAAACAGTCACATTGTAAGCCAACAGTCGAATACACTGTAATCGCTTGTAGTCGCTGTAAAATTTATTGAGTAAACGTTTTTTTATTCATTAGGTTCACATGATTGCAACTCGATGGCTCAAGCTAGGCTACATCAATGCTTGAAAATTTAAAATAGGATTGGGAATCTAATATTTTTTTACAATTTTATTTTAATATTTACCCAAAGAGTTGAAAATAGTCACTTACGCATCTTTGGTCAAATTTGGAGTAATTTTTTGTACAATTTTTTATAATTTTAATTAGGAAAACTAAAAAAGCACCAACTTGATGTACTAAGATCATATAACAGGTGGATCAAAAAGTCTTTGGCCTGACATGAGATGGCGTCTCCAGTTGATTATCCTTATGATTTTTCGATACTACCAACCTTCAAATGCATCCTGTCAAAATTTCAAGTCAATCTGTTTATAATTACCCAAGTTACAGACGTTCAAGTGACGCTACTTTTGTGTTTACAAAAATCATGGATTCAAAGCATTTTCGTGTTTTGATTTATCATTGTTTTTTGATGGGAAAAAGTACCGTCACAGCCCACCAATGGCTTGAAAAGTGTTGTAAGGATCTGCACCATCAAAATCGAGTGTTAAATACTGGTTCGCTGAGTTTTAGGCCAAAGACACCGATGATGCTAAACGCTCTGGTCGTCCAAATGAGGCAGTTACGGCAAATTATACTTTCCAACCGCAAAGTGAAGTTACAAGAGGTACCTGATGCCATAAAGTTATCAAAAGGTACCATTTTCACCATAATACACGAACATTTGGGCATGAAAAAGCTGTTTACAAAGTGGGTGCCGCGCTTCCTCAAACCAGAAAAAAACAACACCGAATGAAAACTTCCCAGAGAGGACAAAATCAGCGAATTTTGCTTCGAATTGCTTCCCCACCCACCGTATAGTCCAGATCTGGCGCTCAACGATCACCACCTTTTCTCCCAGCTCAAAAAGATAGTCTGTGGCAGGAGATTTCGTTCTAATGAGGAGGTGATCGCCGAAACTGAAGCGTATTTTGGGGCCTCTAAACTTCTACCTACAAGACCGTTATTGAAAAGTTAGAGAAGCGGTTTAATGCTTGTATCTCTGCCAAAGGGAACTACTTTGATGGATAAAAATGAATTACTGTAGAAAATTGTGTTTTTCTTAGTTAGGCCAAAGACTTATTGACCCACCTGTTAGTCTCTGATACAAATGCTTAGTCATTTCATCATCGCTAGCCGATGTAATTATTGGAGTAAAACAACTTTTGCTCTGCCACGCCTGCTTCTGTCTATTGCATACATTGCACAAATCTTTAACAGCCTTGACCCCATGGCTACAGTGTATTAAAACTGTCATAATCAAGGTGCCATATTTAGCTCCAAAAACTTCAGCCATCAATAAAATCAAAATAAACAAATATCTATGCGATAATAGATATAACTGCTCATCTTTATAAATGCAAGATATTTAATTTTAATTTATTATGCCACGTCAAACCGAGGCGCAGCATGAAGCTGCTGCTGTTGCAGACAGCTGAGGTCGCATCGTCACCCACATAAGATGCACAGATCTTAACGGGTTTCACAAAACCCGGCTATCTTTTATTTTAAGGGCATACACGCATACCTTGCGTGTTTATCTCTCGGTGAATGAATCACTTTTCTTTGTGACCTTTGGCTGTTTCCTCTCTTGCAGACGTCAACAAAAGTTTGTTGGCCAAAACTTTTTGCTTACATCAATATTAAAAAAATAGTATCTTATACTTGATTACTAATTTCAGCTGCGTGCCTGTCAGAAAATGTTATTTAGTAAGAGCGCCTAAAGTTTTGCTATCTAGCAGTTGCTTTTTTTTTTGTTTTAGGCCAAGTTTTGTGGCTAGCAAAACTTGTTGACAAACATGGCAAAAACTGGCAATTGGCAATTAGATTAAAGTGATTGATGAATTATGTGCAAAATTGTGCTGCACAAGCAGAATTAATAAAGTTTTAAGTGTCTGTTAAGCTTTGATAACAATGTTTTTATGGCCGTTACAGTGGGCTTAAAGTAGCATTTGATATTAATAGAATTGAAAGCGTGCTGAAAGAAATTTAAACTTTTTGGTCTTGGCTAAACAGCTGGTTTTCCGTTTTTCCATTAAAACTTTTTAATGAATATTGTAGTTTTTTAATGTTTGTAATTGCTTTGTAAAATGTTAATCTTGACAAACAGCATTAACAACATAAATAATCAACTTATTTTTTATTATGCTATAAATATATTGCTCTCAATTCAAAAAATATTGCATTTCGTTTAATATAATTAAAAAGCCTAAAAAAAGCCTTGAAAATTTAAGAATTTTTTAAGAAAAGCATTGAGAAATTTTGCAAGAAACTTTTTTCGAATATTAAGTATACGCATATTTGTCCCATTAATGCAGCTAAGGCTTAATTGGGCAATATTACATAGACGTATTTTATATGTCAACAGAAATAGGGTAAATCTATTACAAGTCACACAAAATTGTTTATATTTGAAAAAAAGAAGTTTGTGAATATTAAGTATACGCACGTTTGTTTGTACTAGGGCAAGCTACTTGGGATTTAAATCTTCTGAGAAGATTTTAGTGCGTAACTTATTTGGATTTTTGAACTCTATATTATTGCTTAGGCTAATCTTTGAGTTTTACTTAAAGACATCTCTTAAGATAATGTTCGAAAACTTTATAACGGTTTGAAAATGGCGAGCCTTAAATCAGAAAGATGTTCAGAACGCTAAAAAGATATTTGGCTGACTTTTTTAAAAAATTATTGTTAATCCTAACCTTCATAACTTCAATAGACGCGGCGACAATCAGTCGTGAGATAGATTAATACCTGCGTAGAGCGTGTCAGCAGGTGAAAAAGTCATTGATCTCAGGAAGATCACTCTATGAAGAAGACAATGAAGAACAATATCTAAAAAGATATTTGGCTGATTTTTTTTAAATTGTTTTCTTCTAAATTGAATTTCTCGGAATTTATAAAATTATTGTTAATCCTGACTTTCATAACCTTGCAATAGACGCGGCGACGATCAGTCCTGAGATAGATTAATACCTGGCTGGAGCGTGGCAGCAGGTGAAATGGTCATTGATCTCAGGAAGATCGCTCTCTGAAGAAGACAATGGAGAGTACTTGTGGATAGCTTATGCCCAGTTTGCAATATTTATTCCTTTTACTACTTCAATAGATTGGCATAGTTAGCTTATGAGTTTAAGGGCTTGGAAAATCCATTTTTCATCTCTAATAAGTTAACTTTTTAATTTCTTCAAAGACTACATTGTAATTATTGGTTACAAAATTGATCAGAGATTGCAACAATAATCATTTGCAGCATTTAAAGAAACAAAGTCAAATTAACTACTAATTGCAGATTAAATCCACTTTGTTAAACCAACTGGCAGCTCCAATAAAACTCAAATAATAATAGCCCAGTTCCGCCCATATACGACGTATAATAAATACAAATTGGGCTATTTAAATTGATCTATTGCTGTTATTCCAAGCCCCAGATGTCTATATAAAAAGCTGTCATGTTTGGGGCTAGTTAACATTGCAAAACCATTTGTTATAATTAGCTATTGAGTTCGGGTAGCGCCCATCAAATACCAATCCGAATCGCACTAAAGGGTGCCCCATAAAAGACACACCAAGAAAACACATTTTTGTTAAATGTTGCGCAATTTTTCCCCGTCTTTTACGTCTAAAGCACAGCAAGTAAAAGCCAATTCAATTAAAAGAAAAATAATCATAAAAAACAATTATGTACGCAATTTAGCTAATCACTTTTGGCATGTGGGTTGCTCAATTTTTGCAATTTATAAAGCTTAAGTTTCAAGCCAGACAGCGATACAAAGAGGCGCAAACAGGCGGCACTTAAGCGTATTTAGCTAAAGAATCGAATATTCAGATAGATTTTTGAAAGATGTTTGCATTAGACCAAAATCATGCAAGTTGTCATGTCTGCTGGCTGCACCGTGACTTTGGTTAGCGGCATGCAAATATATCATCTACGTCAGATATTAAAGATCTGAAATACGGACAGTTTCAAGAGTTATGAGTGGCTGCTGAGCATGTGACCCAAAATCTTAATAGCCTTGCGTATTGCGTGCCGCAGCATGTTGCCAATGATGAGAACCATTACAAACTGGATACACTGAGAATAATTTCTTATTAGAAACACTTGTAAGTAGGCATTTATTTTGGATTGACTTCAGATCTTAATTGAGATTTAAGCTAGTATTTGAAATAACTCAATATAAGAGAGTTGATAATTACTATTGTTCATGGACAAAACTAGTTTGTTTTTTATCTTTCCATGATTAAATCCTGCTCAATAAATAAAAGATTTTAAGATGACGAAAAAACATCGAGAAAGAGAAGCATATATAGGTACATAGCCTGCTATAACTTACGAAAGTTCCAAAGCTCTTCTCTTCTTCTTCTTTCTCTTTAGAAAGAAAACACAGCAAAGTTTTTTAGTTTTTGGAAAGCTAAAGGTAATTTTCGAAATAATTTTCTGCGTAGAGGCCGAATCCGGGGTCACTTAAGGATTTTCAGATATTTGAGGCTATGTAGCCGAAAAATCGAAATTATTCATACTTTTAAGGATACAGGGTGCATAAAATGACTGTAGTCTGTGTACGCTGAGAACTAAAAATAAACTCCCAGTGAAAATTTTCTGGAAAAATTACACGGTAAAAAAATATTTTCTAATAATGACGTCGAGGGGATACATTTCGTAACTTCGAATAGCCATAACTTGGCGTATAAATCGTTATTGATCTCTTGAACCCTTAAATGAAAGGGTAAGAGTGCTACTAAATGATGTAGCTGGAGAGACAGACCACAAAAATATTTTACGCCCTGTATATAACCTCAAAAGACAAACAAGCCGTTTTTCGGCTACATAACCTCAAATATTTCAAAATTCTTACGTGAATGGCCAATTCTGACCCCGAACTCGGACTCTACGATGCAAACTACTAGCTTTCCAACAACTGACATGAACCCGGTTTGTCACTTTAAAATGCTGTAATCGTTGGAATCAGGTTTGCTCAAGAGCTAATCGAAGTGTTAGAACTCTTTACGACCGCACTTGAACAAAAAGGGCGTTCACCATTCAGCCAGTTGCCTGTGTAGCTTTCAACTAATCAACTGTCATATTGGATCTCTTGGGAACATGTTACTCCAGAAATACCTTCTGGGATGCGCTTTCGTATAAACGTTATCGATTTTTGAACAAGTAGCCTTCAGAAGCTTATAGCTGTGTAGCTTTCTCTAAGTGTAGTGCCAATATTGAATATGAATAGTTTGCTCAAGTCGTCGACAAGTAGCAGCTGTCAGATGCTCCAAGAGACAACCATGCGGCTGGGCGGTACAACGACTCTCAGTGCCTCTGCGACTTATTACGATAATCGACTTATTCGCACGCACAGCGTGTGTAAACTTCATCATCATTTTTAACGTCAGCTGCTTCATTTTTGTGCAGCTTCTTACACGCCCGTTATGAGCGGGCTCATAAGAACCGGTTTGGCGCTCTGAAGTTTTCGATTTTTGAATATTAAGATTGTGCGTATGTGTTGTTACTTTTTTAATTTTTGGTTGCCCTTTTCGTCAACGAATCTCTGATGCAGCAGCTTATATTTCAAGGTCAGTTATTTAGTTGCCTTTGGGCAAAACTGCACGCAAAACTTGCTAAGTGAGTGAAAAACCAGGCTTTGGCTTTTTTTGGGATGGGTCTTACGATTGTTATTGCATTTGACCTTAATGATGACAAAAGTCAGCATGCATTATATACTTTATTGATGCTCGGCTGCAGTTCGGTTTTTAATTGGCTTGGTTCATAACTTAAGTTTGGATATTACCTGACAATGGGCTTTGTAAGCAAAACAATTTGTAGAGGCCACTTACCTGAAAAGAGCAAGAATTGTGAAATTAAGTATTGAGTATTAAAGTTATAAACTGTGAGTTTTATTGTCAGTCTAAGTTAAGCACGTTTAACCCTTGGACAAGGTCAGATTTAGAGACTATAGCTATAACCAAGTCTGAGCTGACTAATAAAGTTATATAAGCGTCAAAAAATTTTGTGCGAAATTTGCATATATAAATTTATATGACACTTTATAAAGCACAAAAATTTTCAACCATAAATGCTGCATATATTTCCTATACAATAAGCAGCATAAGCCATAAAGCTCGCAACGAACTCATTATAATGAGCCCAAAAAGCAACAGTCAATAGAAGAGCTCTTAGAACTGGAACTGGAACAAGTATTTCTAGATTTGGTCGTACGATGGCCTTTTGGTTTTCCCAGTTAATCCAGACCATATAAATACGCTAATTAGCTTGCATGCTAAAATGTTTCAACTTGTTTGAGTTAACAAACCAACAGGAACTAAAATGTCAAATGAACTAAATTGAATTTTTGACTAAAACAAAAAACATTTTTTTTTATTTATATATTATAGCCGAAACAACAGTTAAATGAATTGTGTTCCAGAACCTAGACAAGCCAACAAATTAATAGCCGTTTTATATGCAGGCTGACATCATTTTTTGGCCAACGTATCGAATACAAAACTTTTACTTTCTTTGAACAACATTTGACATTTAAAACGCAGTCAGTTCGTTTTTTATTATTATATAAGGAATAACTGGAACTGCTTATTATAAGTCATGCAAATGTTTGTTAGCCGGAAAAACCTTAACGCAGTTAAAAGGCGTATCTCAAATTGCGACAATGTCGTCTATTGTTTTTTGACATGTTTTTATCGCCAGCAGGCATCAGATTTTAATTTGCATTTTAAGATTTTCATTTTAGATATGATTTTTATGGCGCTAAGCTTAATGCATAGTTACCGAAAAACCACAAGACGAAAAGAATTTATGCCAGTTGCTTGAACTGAAAATAACTTTTCAAAATTGTAGATTGTCGGATGTGCAAAGATTATAAAATATGCCATTTCATGTAATTTAATGGAAAGGCAAATATTTCTGCCAAAATTGTAAAAGCTACGTATTTCTGAAATATTTCACTTAAAATTTTACAGCTCAAGCAGAAAGTATTTAATAATTTGCAAAATATTTTATTTTAAAACACAATTTCCGCACAAGTGCACAAAAGCCAAATGAAAGTCTTTTTGTAGCAAACTATTTATTGGAAAATTAAAGCAATTCTTTTAATGCTTTTGCATTTTAGAGCAATATATTCATTTAAGTGTAATTGTCTGCAAAATTGAACTTATCAAGGACACAAACAGATTGCGACACACCGAAGTTTGAATACACTTTATGCGGCAAAACTAAGTTTTTAAAAAGCTTCTCAATTGTTTTAGAATTTGGCATCGAGATAATTGTAGAATAAAAGAATAACTCATAGGTAGGTATGGAAAAGCTTTGAAAATTTCACGCAACAAAGAACTTAATCTTGTTTCATAAGCAACGCGTCAAATTTGATATCAAAATGTATATTTCTTGTTTAATTTAGTTCGAATAATAAAATAAGTATTTCGGAATAAATGCCTACGTAAATTTATTTAGTTTAAAATAAACACCAATGAAAAGCTTTTAAACTTAAAAGCTCTCATTACAAAATTCAATTTCTGATTCCAAATATATACTATAAATTACTCAGAATGGATTTAATAAAATTTGAAAGAAAAAATACTCATAAAAAATGTAATCGAAACAAAATGAAAAAAAAATTTACTAAGACCAAATATATGTATAGTAAGGGGTGTCTGTAGTCTAAATATCTCAATACTTTGAAATAGAATACATTTTAAATGCAAAATTTTAGTACACCATTATAGCTTTATCGAGAAATTTCATAATTTTTATACCCTGTACCGTATGGTACTAAGGGTATATTAAGTTTGTGCAAGCCGAAAATGTATGTAACATATAGAAGGAGACGTCGGAGACACCCCAAAGTTACCTAAAATATGATCAGGGTGAATAGAGAAGTCGATATACCCATGTCCGTCTGTCCGTCCGTCCGTGTGAACGCCTAGATCTCAGAGATGGTAAGAGCTAGAGTTACCAAACTTTCACATTAGATCCCATATTAATCCATAGGAGGCAAGTTTATTTTATTTTTTTGATATCGGGGATAAATTATATAGCTCCCATGGGGGTGTTTGAGACGACCTCGACAAAAAAAAAGCGTTTTAGATGAATAATTCGTTTGTTTATGAAGATATCGTAACCAAATTTGGTATTCGAAAGTTTTTTATAGTTTCCAATCACTGTACCAAATTTGATCGAAATCGGTTGACTATATCATATAGCTCCCATAGGACCGATCGGCCAAAAATAACTTTTTTAAAGAAAAATTCGCTATATTTTGTTTTTTAATAAAGATATCGTAACCAGATTTGGCGTTTGGAAATTTTTTAGACCACTTAAGCAATGTGCCAAATTTGAACAAAATAGCTCTTCCAAAAAATCGATTTTTGAACAAAATTTGTTGTGCTTCGTTTGTTTGTTAAGATATTGGGACCAAATTTGACATTCGTGAGTATTTTATAGTTCCTAAGCACTGTACTAAATTTAATCCAAATCGTTTGACTAGATCATATAGCTCCCATAGGACCAATCGGTCAAAAAACACGTTTTTTATACAAAATTCGATGTGTTTTGTTTGTTTGTAAAGATATTTCAAATAAATTTGGCATTCATATCTTTTTAAAGGTATTTAAGCACCGTGTCAAATTTTATTGAAATCGGTTGACTATATCATATAGCTCCCATAGGAACAATCGGTCAAAAAAAATTTTTGCTTAAAAATTCTTCTGTTTTTGGTTTTTTGTGAAGAAATCTGACTTTATTACAAGCTAGTGGTACAGGGTATCCTAAAGTCGTCCGCGCCCGACTTTACGTCCGCCATTTTTTTTTTATTAAGAATATTGTTGCTTGCTTCTGCGCCGAAATTCTTTATTTAAATTTTTTAAAAATAAATTTTTGGTTTGCTGATTTCTAATTTTAAGCTAAAGGATAGATCCTCTTTTAACTGAGCACATTGAGAATAACTAGCATAACAGTGTCAATCATTTTGATTGATTGACAAAGTGGAAATGAATTGGGCGCTGTAAAAGGATTAAAGGACATGGACGGTATATTTGCAAATAGTTTTTATTTATTTGAATCTCTTTTAATTCAATTTTTTTTTACAACTCTAAAGCCCAGTTTTATATTTGGTTATTTAGGATTAGAATCTCTGACCCATTTTCTCAAAAAACTTATTTTAAATTTTAACCAGGGCCGTAGGGAATATCCGGACCAGGGGGGAAAATTTACTGGCTCCTTTATTACATCTTTAGCTTGACGCAGTAGTTGAGTAGCTGTACCGGTTTCCTGAAAAAACTCCCAGCCAAGGGGAAGTCCCCCGTTTCCCAACCCTCACGTGGAAACTGTGCTGGACTTTTTAACGGATGTCATAATTTTTTACCGAATTTTCTAAGCTTCTCTAGCTCGTTAGACTTGTTTCAAAATCTAGATTAAGGAATCGTATATGGCATAATTTTCTTAAACTAAAACTAGTTAGACTCGTCATAGTATCTAGATTTTAAGATATGGGTTAGGAGGCTAGAAGGCAATATGAAAACTCATAAACATTAGGTACAGCTGAGCGATGTCGGCTACATATTACACCATAGTAGTTAAGGTAGGCGTAATTCCAACCTTTTAAGTAGTTTATATCTTTTATCGCTAAAATGCTAATGATACTCTTAATATGCCAAACACTGCTCTAAGTCATCAAAGTATTTATTTTGACTCACGCTCTGTGTGGATTTAACCATGAATTCGCTACACTTTATGAGCTATCTGAACTCGAAATCTTTAACTGCAGCCAACTGTTAAGTCAACAGAATCCCAAACTCTTTAAAATTCCAGAGACAACATGTTTATATATATACAGTATGGTACCATGTACATGTTTGTACTCAACCCGTTTGAGAACGCAAACGATACATGCTGCAAGGAATAATATTTATATATGACAGCAATACGTGTACGTGTCAGCGATTTGTTGTTGTACTTGCAAAGATGATACCACAGTGCAACAACAACTAGTGGTATTCTTTGGAAAATGTCAACCTTTAGCCCCAACAAGTTGACGGTCAGGTCAAGAAACCTACGCACGTGCAAGGGTTATCAAGAAGTCAGCGTTCTTTAAGTTGACAAAATGAGCCACAAAGCGATACCAAAAATTTCATCTAAGCAGCATTGCTTTGGTGATATTATCGCATTATGGGGCTTGTCTAAGTGACACCTTTTATGACAGCTGACAAGCCTTTGCAGTTTAAAAAATTACGACATTTATAGAGCTCTAAATACTGCAAAGCTAGCTACTGTCAGACACTTAATAGCATAATAACTTTTAGAGAACGCCCAAACCGTAGTCACAAGTCTGAGCAATTAGCGTTTGTCACAGGGAATCTGTTTTGACAAGTAAGTGAAAATGAATTCTTGCTCTTGAATTATGAAACTTGTTGAAGTTCAAGCCACTGTTCAAGCCGTTTGCAATGAAGAATTGAAAATATTTTAGCAGTTGTCCTTCGCAAGTTTTGCACGACAAGTTTTAGCTTAAAGAATAACTGATAGTCACGATTTTGATTTGTTTTTTTATTATGCTATATTAATAATTTAGCATATAAATCGATAGCTAACTAAGCTGTGAATTATTATATTAATTTTTCAATACATGTCTCTGAATTTCGCCATTTTTATTATTAAATTTTGCGTTCACTTTCGCAACTGGCATTTCTTTCTTAAAGTAACAAACCGGACTTAAGCGCTAGTCCAATACAATAACTAACCATAACTGAACAAAATACAAAACGTTTTTAAAGAAATCCATAAATTTGCATATTACAGCCCAAAAAAAATAATGAACAAAGATACAGCCACGTAAGTAACAATTGTTAAAAACAAATTGATGGTATTTTTTTTTCCAAATTTATTGATATTTTTTGTTGTTAAATAAATGCTAAATTTTATTTTTTGCGCACTTTTTGATATTGTTCAATTAACAAATTTATATGCTGCTTTGGCCACATTTTTATAGATTGACGTGTTTTATTTGTTTATATTAATGTTTTTGAGTATTGCTTAAATTTCAACGTTTAATTAACTTCTCTGATGCTCTTGCCTTATTTTTAAAATAATGAGCAATGCTTTACGGAATTGCCAAAGTAAATGAGCAGCTGAGCTGCCCGGCGTTTGTATTTGTATAGACAACAGCTGAAATACAAACACAGCTAAAGATACAAATTTACAGATACAAATATACAGATACATAGATACAATTTCAAAATGCCGGCTTAGCCAGATGCAACTAACTAGCAATTGCTTAAAAGTTAATTAAAATTGTATACAAAAAAGTTGGGTTTTGGACTTTGGAAAACATTCAAGTTTATGACATTATTATAGAGGGAACATCGATACAAATTCGAACTAGGCGAGAGCTCAGAATCTTGAAAGCAAGAAAAAACTAATTTAATGCTTTAAAAATTGTTAAAAAAAAATGAATTTACAAAAGCATATAACAAAAAGGATATCTTGTATAGCTTTTCTAAAAATGCAATTAAACAAATATACAGGGGTGCCACAGAAAACAATTCGATTCAATTTCGATACAATTGCAATTCTTGGTGCCACAGACATGGCAACAACGGTTTTAAAACTGCTCATAGTCATGTATGTGGCACCAAGAATTGGAATTGTATCGAAATTGAGTCGAATTGGATTTTTAAAACCCTTGTTAGCCATGTTTGTGGCACCAAGAATTGGAATTGAAATCGAATTGGTTTTCTGTGGCACCCCTAATAATTTTATAATCGATAAATTCGCTTGTAAGGAACTTCCAATACTAAACTTAGCAGAAAATCCAAAATATCAACGTGACATCTTTTGGGGCAACTAAGTTACTTAAGTAGATCACTACTTCGAGTTATCGACAAGTTTGTTAGAAAACATGATCATCACCCTGACACGAAATTTTTAAAATTTTTGCACATTTTATACTACTTGCATTTCATACATAATTAGCATATTCTAATCAGAGTTAGCTAGGCGCTAAGTGCAAATACCAACTTTAGTTCTGGTCATATTAATGTTTCAAGGCCCAGAAGCAATAGACAGTAAAAGCTGACAGAGCTAAAATGTTTGGTCTAAGTTTAAGCTGTGTTGGTGTTAACCAAAAAATTAGTTAATTTTTGCTGGTTTTGAAATTTTAACCTTTGGTTTGTTATTTTGAAATTCCTTAACTAGACGTTTAGGATTTTGAAACATTCCATTAAAGCTTGAAAACTTATATAAGTTTTGCATAAATAATATTATTTCTAAGAGAGATTGAATGTAGAAACTATAAAAAATAAACTAAACAAAAAATCATAGATGGTAATAAATGACAAGAATCCTTCTTGTATGGTGTAGTAATCCAAAAGTTTTTTTAAATATCACTATACTTTTTAAGAATAATTTTATCACATTATTATTATAAGCTTAAAAATCCAATCAGAGACCAGTCAAACTTTATAAATTTAAAAAAAATTATGTACCTCTTTAAAATAAAAATGTGATTTATTTTTCAACTCAAAACATATTTCTTTTTATTTTTAACGCACGCTATATATTTTTTTAAATATATAAAATATATTTTTTAATTTTCTTATTATTTTAAAAGACACTCACCATGCAAATTGCTGCACGCGCCATTTTGCAACGAATTTTTTAAATTGACACAAGAGACGCCAGTAAATATATTTGCTATTTTTTCAATACTGTGTGTTATTCCCAATCTTGAAAAATATACAATATAAAAAATATAAAATTTAGAAAATGTTTATCGAAATTTTTTTAGTCACTAAATTCGTTTATTAAAAGCACTTGAAATTGTTTGTGTAAATATTTTTGCAATATTTTTTATTTTGATGGGTTTGTGTCCTTGCTATTATTATAGTACAGTTCGGTTATAATTTTTAAAGTTGCTTTATTAAATTTTTTTATTAACATTAAGTTAAACGAACTTCACTAGAGTGTATTTACTTTTGGAGCCTAACTAGTGCTCATACCGTGGTGACCGATGTGGACGAACTGAAGATGAACGTAAAGCGTCTTAGCCATATAAACAACGCAGCTCAAAAATTCAAAAAGATACAACAAAAACAATGCTAAAAGCGTACAAAAACTAAAGCCGAACTTTAAGCACACTGACTTGAGAGCAGCTCAGATACACACGCATACATGCTAATCAAATCAGTTGGGGAGTAACCAAAACAGCTGCCGCGTTGACAGTTCTCTGTATCTGTAGCTGTGTGTGAGTATCTGTATCTGTATCTGAGTATGTGTGGCTCAGTTAAGCGCAGCTTCAGCTGCAAGTGTGTACGTGTTTTGCGTGGCTCGAAACAAGTTTTGTTCATATGCTTGTTAATTTTTACAATACTTAAATTTATTTGGCCAAGAGTAAAGATGAGCCTCACTAATTTACAGCTCTTTGCGCTCTTTGTGAGCGTGTGTAAGTGTATCTGTGTGTACGAGCAACCCCTAAAGGCTGCATTTGCGTAATTTAAGAATTTAATTTCACTTTCAAGTTCTGGTATTATTTTGTTCCCTTCGGTTTTTTTTTGTTTAATTTCATATATTGTATTCTTTTTTTTTTTGGCAAATTCTGTTGGTTTTAATTGAAAATTCAAGTTTTTCGTGTTTATTTTGATTTAATTTTGTCGTTAATCGAAAATTGATCTATTAGCGATAGATAGTAGCTGTGGTGTTTGTTGGTCTCTGCCTAACCGGCTCTCATATATTATTCTGAAGAGGAATGTACCAATAATATTTGCATACCAAATTCGTTGTTGATTTAATTAAAGCTTATATAATAGAAGTTCTTAGTGATTTTGGGTCTGCAGCATGCGAATTTCGATTTCCGTATGTTGTTTTCAAACATGTTTACTCATTTTTCTAATTTTTAATTTAGCTATAATTAAAATAAATTACCAACTATAGATCAAATTTTCTTTGCCTAGCCTGTGGCTAATTTTTGATATGAACTCACACAGTAGTCAATGGAGCTAGACTGGAATCACTGAGATCATTTTGTAGGAAATTAACTGTTTGTTGGCTAATCCATTGACTTAATTGAGACACCTCAAGTGCTGGACTTAAACTACTTAGCATTGCGACATGCTTCCGTTTGATGATCCGCTTAGCAGGGGAGTCAGCTAGAATGCGGTCTCTCTAGAAAAACTTGTTGAGATCTGGCTGACATTTGGCTTAAGCATATTGCGTATACGCACTGATTTAGCAGGTTGCTCGATGTCGTTTTCTGTGTATTTTGTTATTTTTTATTTTTGATGATTTTGTATGCTAAAAGGAAACATTTAGCCAATCTAAAGCACCAAGCAGCTTTATTTTTAATCACTTGTAGTTGTTGCTCTTGAAAATTGCAATTGACACAGAAAATTATTATTTTAAATGATTTTTTTATTCATGAAATGTCTCATAAACAGGATGAAGTTAATGGCGATGGTTAAGTCAAGGCGAAGTCGACAAAATACTTAAAATGTTTACATAAATAAATATCGAATCAATGGCTTTAAAAGTAAAAGTATACCAATATATGTGTGGGATAATTTTGTAAAGCTTGCCAAAATGGAAATATTGTTTCAACGTAAAAGTTGCATAAAGGCAAAAAGTACTACATTTATTAATACAAAGTTTCAACTACATACTTTGGCAATAATTTATTACTCAAAGGCAAAGTAAAACTACTTACTATCTTTCTTTATGCACTTAGGAGTGAAATGACAGGATGACTCAGAAGGTATGTCTCGGATAATGAGGACTGCAAGGAATTGTGACAAAAGTTAATAAAATACGAGTTGTTAGAGTGTTGGCCTTAAGACACAAATTCGTCTCCTGGGCCCTCAAGATTCCATTTTCAGACGTGAAAATGTACTTACCTTATTTTTATTTACACAATAAACATTTGGAGAATAATGCTTATTTAATAAAAATTATTTGTATTATTTTTTATTAAAAATATAATAATTATTAGGAACTTGCTCCTTGGCCCTCAAGATTTAATTTAAGTATAGAAAGTAATTTTTACTTTTTATACCCTGTTCCGTATGGTACGAAGAGTGTATTAACTTTTTGCAAGCCGAAAATTTATGTAGCACATAGAAGGAGTCGTCGGAGACACCCCAAAGTTACCTAAAATATGATCAGGGTGACTAGAGAATACGTCGATATAGCCATGTACATCTGTCTGTCCCTCCGTCCCTCTGTCCATTTGAAAGCCTAGATCTCAGAGATGGTAAGAGCAAGAGTAACCAAACTTTTACATTAGATCCCATATTATTCCATAGCTCCCATAGGGGTGTATCAGACGACCTCGAAAAAATAAAAGTTTTAGATAAATAACTCGTTTGTATTTGAAGATATCGTAACCAAATTTGGCATTCGAAAGTTTTTAATAGTACCCAAGCATTGTACCAAATTTGATCAAAATCGGTTGACTATATATAGCTTCCATAGGGCCGATCTTTCAAAAAAATTGATTTTTGTACAAAATTTTTCGTCTTTTGTTCGTTTGTGAAGATATTGAAATAAAATTTGGCACTTGTAAGTTTTTTATAGGTCTTAAGCATTGCAACAAATTTAGTTAAAATCGGTAGACAACGTCCCATAGGACGAATCGGTCCAAAAAAATCGTTTTTTATACAAAATTCGTTGTGTTTCGTTTGTTTGTAAAGATATTTGAACTAAATTCGGCATTCAAATCATTTTTAAGGTATTAAAGCACTATGTCAAATTTAATTAAAATTGGTTGACTATATCATATAGCTCCTATAGGAACGATCGGCCAAAAAAAAAGAAATTATTCTTAAAAATTCTTCTGTTTTTGGTTTTTTATGAAGGAACTGGATTTTATTGCAAGCTAGTGGTACAGGGTATCCCAAAGACGTCGTCGCTCGACTTAGCGTACGCCATTTTTTTTATTCAACCTACATTTTGAGTATAATATTTTTTAAAATACTATTTTGTCTATGGGCACTATCTTCCTGGAGCATCTCCTCCCGGATGGTTAAAGAATGCTATAACTACCTCCAAACCTTGTCCGCCCGAAACAAAGTCTTGCTATGTTGGGTGCCTGGACACTCTGGTAACGCGATCGCGACGTTCTAGCACTACAGGGTGCCTCCACCCAGACTACATCTCCTGCGCCGTTTTGTGGTATTGGTTGGTCCACGATCAAAACCATGATAAACAAATGGGCCGCAGGAGAACATAGGAGATAGGAGATTCTCCCTTCCGGGGGGGGCTTCATCAAGCAAAAGTGCTTGTCAAACGTCTAGATGCAATCAAGACAAAAAGTCTTGGCAGAGCGGGCCTAAAGCTCCTCGTAGCTTACCTATTTGGCCACCATCTACAGAAAATTGGCCTTTCGGACTCTTCAGAGTGCAGGCTCTGTCTAGAAGACGGTGAAACCACCAGGCATATTCTCTGTGACTGCCCAGCGCTGGTATGGGACAGAGCCTGTCACATGGGAAAGGAACGGATTAGTCCCTTCCTACTCAGGTCAACACCAACAAAAGACCTACTGCTATTCATGTGAAAAGCGGAAAGTCTTTTGTTTTAACTTTAGGGTATGGTACAAAAGACATTTTGGTCGCAGTGCCTCTCTGTGAGGTACCCTTTTGGATAAAAAAAAACAAAAACTGTCTATGTTTTATAAAAAATAATAATAACCTTCTTTGTGTCTTTTGACACAATTTTAAAAATAGAGTAAAAATGTACTTATTAGGTGTGTCACAGAAAACAATTTCTATTAAATTTTACTACAATTCGAATTCTTGGTCCCACAAAAACATCTTCGACACGGTTTTAAAAATCTCTACTTTTGCTCAAGATTTGATGATATTCCTCAAAAAAACAATTTTATGTAAAGAAACTGTAGCTTATTTAAAAATGTTTTTCAATTTCTGGACATTCTATCTATATATATAAAAGAAACTTATGTTTTACATGTTACAGATGTTCTCAAGAACGCATTGATGAATTTCAAATCTTTTTTTTTGCGTGTGTTAGAGGTTGTCAATTCGGAGGTTTTAAGCTTATTTCGATGTGTTTGTGTGTATTGGCTCGTGAGATATACGCATTTTTGTGAATATCGGTTTTTGTGTGTATATTGTCATATTTAGGTATAAAAACTGGTATTGTTGTTTATCAATGTTCGAGGTCCAACATCGTTTCAATCATTGAGAACAGTGAATAGCGTATTGTGTGCAACGTATTGAGAGGTATGTCAAAAATTGAATTTGTTCGAAAATTATTTGCACTGGAATCAAACTTTAGCAGATGCTGCTAAATATTAATATTGCTCATCCATATTGAATACGTGTGCTATTTCCGATTAATTTGGGAACATGTTTTCCATCAAATCCACCTGAATTGCGGATAAAATATCAAGTTTATTTATCAGAAGATATTTTGTTTCGAGTACTTCAAGCAAAACGTAATCCAGCGATGAAATTTACGCCGGAAGTTTACAATAAAGCTTTAATTCATATTGAAGATCTATTCTTGGCGATGGTTAATAAAGCATTAAGACAATTGGGAATGCCGTCTCCTAATCGATCAATGCATGATGTATTTCATTTGGAAGAAATGCAACGAATCAAATTAATTATCAATCTAATTGTACTGCCCAGGAACGTGAAGATCGCAATAAACGTGAAAGAGTTCGGTTAAGACAGACCCGTGAAGCGCAACATTCGACTAATAATGGTACACGTTTGAATCGAGCTGCAGACTAATCTTAAAATCTTATATTTTTCCAGATAAGCTAACTAGAGAATCTTACGATGTTTATTCACTTAAAGAGTATTCAAAAAGTTTTGACAAGACAACATCTGCCGGGCTCACTAGTACTTCTATAAATTAAAAATTCGAATATTTTAATTCATGAATTTAGGTTTTACAAAATCTCTTGCAAATATGACATTGTGTGTCAGTAAAGCAAACTTTAGACTTCATAAATATAACCTTTTATCAGATTCTACAATACTTAATTTTTTATTTTTTTAATTCATGAATTAAGAACTTCAGAGAACCTTTAGTGAATTTTATTTTTATATATTTAATATCGAAAATTACTATCCTATCCTGGTTTTATTTATAAGCTCTATACATTAGTAGATTTAGCAACTAAGCCACATTTTTCAGTCAATCCGAATTAATTGAATTTAATTTGACAGCCAGAATCTTTAATTACAGTATTATATTGAATAATCAAATTGAAAACAAAATATATGAACTATATCCCCGGAAATATCAACGAATCGAAGTCCCCAAAGTGTCGTATTAATTCACTAAATAACCTTTAATAGCATTAAATATAATACATTTATTTTTACAAATAATTTATTTATAGTACGAGGGTGGATTGAAAAGTTTCCGGCCTGACCAAGAAAAACAACGTTTTTAAGAATTTGTTTTTTTATTTCTCAACATAATCTCCTGCAAGGCTGATACAGTTCTCATAGCGGTGTTCTAGTCATTGCTGCCAATTTAGCTTTTTTCCCGTCAAATCTGGCTTTTTTCGAAGCCCAATTGCGGGAAAAATTTGTGAATTGCGGGAAGCGGGAATTCTGGCTTTTTTTAAAATGAATTTGGCTTTTTTTTCGCTTTTTTTTAATGCTGCTACCAATTTCGTGAAAACATGTAGCAGCACGGTTGCCACTTGCAAAAAAAAAAGTTTTGTATCAAAATATACCATTTTGGATAAATCTGGGAAAAAGTATACACGGAGGTTGAGCGCGTATTTAGCCAGCTTAAGAGGGTCTTACTATGTAATACCTCATTTCCGAGCGCTATATTCAAAAATTGATTACTAGAAAACTACAATTGATTTCGGGAAGCATTTTTTGAATTGTTATCATTCATTATTGAACTTTAAATAGTTTTTTCGGTTTTACATAAAAATTACGTATGTGACCCCTACACGTCCTTCACTGCGTCCTCGTCAAAAGTGTCCAGGGCGCACGGGGTGAACGATTTTGACCGATCAGATTCAAAAAATTGTAATAATAATAGAATTTGGAAAAAAACATTTTTTTTTTCACTTTTTTTCTGCTATTCAAGGCTGTTAAAAATTTTTGGATAAGAATTTCAAAAAAAGCTCGCAACAGATTGCGACATGTTTTCTGATGATAAAAATGTTTATTATGACAGATCGGTCAGGCAGATTTTTGGGAAACGTTCACCCCACATCTAAAAAGACGACTTTCGGAAAAACATTTTTAAAGATTTACAACGTAATAAAATATATACAGCAGAAACATGAAAAACGACCGCGCGTGACCGTTGAAAAATGCTCTGTCACTGCCAAACGAGCCCGTCCACAGTTAAATCCTTTTACCAGCGTATTTCTAACACTATTTAGATGAAAAAAGTAAAAAAAACCGACCTTCTCCGATTTCGATGATTTTTACACAGTTGGTAGAGCTGTTAGCCAATAGTAACCAAGCCCAATTTTATTGCAAAATTGCGAGTTATCGATAAGTGAATATCGAGTTTTTCATTTTTAGACTATTTTTGGATAAGCCATATCTTCTAAACACAAAGATATTAACACAAATTTTTTACCATGACAGATAAAATATTATATTAAAAAAAAAATATTTTTTTTTTATTTTTAAGATTTTTGTTAATTTTTTATCATTTTTAATTTTAAATTTAAAAATTTAAAAGTGATCTACCACTGTTCAAAAAAAAGTGCTAATGTCAATTTATGCGTGGAAATTCGCTGAAAAAGACACAAAAAAAAAACATGTCGTACGATTGTGAAACCGATGCTAGTCGCGAAGAATTAGTCGACGTGCTGAAAATCTTACAAATAAAACAAAGCAAAAAAAAATCATTAAAACCGCTTTTTTTTAAGCTTTATTCAGAAATTTTTCAGCTTTTTTTGCCGTTGCTTCCATCCAGAAGTAGCTTTTTTTTCTGGGAAAAAATTGGCAGCACTGGTTCTAGTCTAGTAATGCCATCTCTATAGACTGATTCGTCAAGCTCCTCAAAGTACCCATTTACAGCTTCGATTACTTCTTCATTGTCCGCAAATCTCTTACCGCCAAGCCATTTTTTGAGGTTAGGAAATAGATAATAGTCACTCGGGGCTAGGTCTGGAGAGTAGGGAAGGTGCGGCATCAATTCAAACTTCAGATCGTTGATTTTAGCCTTCGCAAGGATTGACTTGTGCGTTATCGTGATGAAACAAGATTCTTTTCTTCGCCAGATGAGGTCGTTTGATTTTCACCTCGTGGCTCAAACGTTGCAATAAGTCTGCGTAGTATTGACCAGTGATAGTTTTACCCTTTTCAAGGTAATCAATGTATATAATACCTCTTGCATCCCATAAAAAAACAGTAGCCATAACCTTGTTCGCTGAAAACAATTGTTTTTGCCTTCTTTGGAGTTGGTTCCCCTGGTCCAATCCACTGTTTAGACTGTTCTTTGGCTTTCAGGAGTGTAGTGGTGGACCCAAGTTTCGTCAACGGTTATGAATCGACCCAAAAATTCGCTTGGATTACGCTTATACAACGTCAAATTGGCGGTAGAAATGTTTTTTTTTTTTTTCAGCTTTTCGCATTTTCCAGAAAAACACAGAGGCGTCTTGTTCAGTGTGCTCTCAAATCTAAACTTACATGGCGATCGGGCTGAAACTATAGCTACAAGCTATCTAAGGATGGTACTATAGAACGCCACCTCAATGTAGGCCTAGTGGCGCCATCTCTTGGTCAGGCCGGAAACTTATCAATCCACCCTCGTATACTGGCTAACTTCAGACTTAGTCATATTTATTGTTTTGCAGAGAACCATTTTTTATTGTTATTAAAAATAAAAGTTAAGAAATATACGATGCTATTTAAAATCACATATTAAATTTCATGCAAGGAAGAAATCTCAAGCTGTGCAAGAGTAAAAAAAATAAATAAATAAAACAACAGAAATGAAAAATCGTATTTTATACAGTATTTATTTAATAACATATTTTTATATTCATATGTAAATATATTTTTATATCTTGACGGAGTTTCATTGACATTTCAGCAAAACAGAAATATGCGGAGGTTGTAAAATAAACTTATTAAAAATAAAATTTTTTATGAATTGTGCAAAAAAAAGGTAAAATAATAAGTAGTCAAGTAGGTTTAATGCACATTGTTGTATTTTTTTTTTAAGGATACAATGTTCATGCAATATCTTAAAAGAACATCAAACAAATTATTTAATGATGCACAATCTTTTATTATTACTTATAAGCTGTACATTGCACGACCCAAAAAAGTCATAATAAATTTAAAAGAAATAACAGAAATACTGCTAATTCTTCTTTTAAGCTGTATTTTAACTTAAAATCGACTGAAAATGTAAATTGATACATTTTATTGTTGTTTTTTTGCAAAATGACAGCCAACGCATTTAAGTGTTGTTCTTTTTGTTATTGCTGTCTTAACTGCTGTCATATTTTACTTTTGTTTTATTTTATACAAAGTGGTGAAAAACCTGAACGACCTTTGAAAAAAAAATATATAAAAATAAAATAAGCATTAAAAACAACACAAAAATCTCCAGCCAAGCTTAAAAGTCTATACAAAAAAATCTTTGCTGATGTGCAAAGACCAAATGAAGCTGGATATAACTATAACGAATAAATGTTTTTATAATATAATATATTCATAAAACTATCAAATCGCTATATTGTTGACAACCATCGTGTCGCTTTCGATTTAAGATTCGTTTTTAACAAGAAGCGAAACCAAACGATTACTTTGTCTATGTAAATTATAATTCAACTGAGCTGACAAAGAACCGAGCCAATATTTATATTTTGGCCAAGTGTGAATTGTGCACAAGTCTTGGCCAAAATTCGCACCTTTTTATGACAGCTACCGATGTTAACTAACGGATCCGCTTCAAGTAGGCTCAGTTTGTGCATTCGTCTTGACCAAATGTAGCAAAATCTTTTTCGCTTGTCTCTTTCGGTAATTTGGGCATGCAATCCCCTTGTGTTCGAGCCAGAAATATCAAATGTCAATGCCTGGTTGACGATGACGCTGCCGCTGTCTGATGAGCTGGCTTAAATTGATGACTGACCAAATGACCGGCAATGCGTTAGCTTAGTAATCAACTTTTAGATACACAGCGAAAAATTGGGTTGACTATGCAGACATTTTTTTTTTTGTTAAGTAAATAAATCGTCAATGAAAACAATGAGTAAATAATAAACTAGGGAATCCGCCTAGTGTAATTACACCTGTGGTGCCCAGGTCAGTACCCTGCTTGTTCGTGGTTACTCTACCCCAAAGTATCGATCTTCAATGCAAACGGGCTTTTTGTAGATTTGGCCCGAAACTTCCGAAGTTACCATCGGATTTTAAAAGAATTTGCATCCACAGGTATACAATGGAGAACCGATAGTTTGTGGTAAGTCTTAACTTACTGCATAGGAAAGTTTTGCGGTTCGTACTGATGGACAAAATTTAAGACGTTCTTTATACCCTATGCCTCTATGTAGAAAGGTTATTCTACATTTGTCCTTCATATGTACGAGGTGTGTTCAAAAAGTATCACGAATTTTGAATTTTGGCGAGCTACGTATAATCGAACTTCGATTTTTTTGTGGCGTTATGTTGGTACTAATGTCTCTCACTTATACCGACAAGCTCGGCCATTTTGAAAGTTCACTTAATTGTTGACAGCTGCTTTGCTTGCACGTGTTTTGGCTCGTCTTCGATATTTACCTATTCAAAAAAATGGATCAAAGAACCTGTATCATCTCAAAATTTTGTGTGAAAAACTTAATTAAGTGCGCGGATGCATTCCGAATGTTGACTGTGGCATACGGAGAAGCTACCTTGAACCGAAGCAACGTTTATCGGTGGTGCGAAATGTTCTCAGAAGGTCGAGAAGATGTGAACGACGAAGAGCGTGCCGGACCCCCGAGCACTTCAACAACAGACGAAAAAAATATTGAAGTGAACAAAATGGTATTGGCCAATCGTCGAATCACCGTTAGAAAAGTTGCTGAGGATCTAGACATATCGATTGGCTCGTGCCATTCGATTTTTATCAATGATTTGGGCATGAAACGGGTCGCCGCGAAATTCGCATGAACATTGCTCCCAAATTTGCTCCAGAGGGTCATAACTGGTGATGAATCGTGGGTTTATGGTTATGACGTGGAAAGCTGCCGCACGAAGCAAGACCGAAAAAAGCCCGCCAAGTTCGGTCGAATGTGAAAGTTTTGCTTACAGTTTCCTTCGATTGCAGGGGCGTGGTGCATCAAGAGTTCTTGCCACAGGGTAGAACGGTCAATAAGGAATATTACCTGCAAGCTATGCGCAATTTGCGCGAAGCAATCCGCCAGAAACGCTCGGATTTGTGGAAGAACAAATTTGATTTTGCACCACGATAACGCCCTGCTCACACATCGTTGCTTGTGCGCGACTTTTTAGCCAAAAACAACACACTAATGATGCCGCAGCCACCGTATTCCCCAGATCTGGCCACCTGTGACTTTTTCTTGTTCCCTAAACTGAAGAGGCCCATGAAAGGATGACGCGACGCTACGATTGACGAGATAAAGACGGCATCGAAGGAGGAGCTGAACAAGATAAAAAAAATGATTTTTTGAAGTGCTTCGAAGATTGGAAAACCATTAGCACAAGTGTATAATATCTCATGGGGATTACTTTGAAGGGGACAAAATAGATATTCATGTATAAATAGATCATTTTTGAAAAAACACAAAATTCGCGATACTTTTTGAACACACCTCGTATGCAAACTCCAAGTCTTTTACAACAAAATGGTTATCATAACCTAGGGTAGCGATTAACTTTGTCCGTCCGTCTGTATGAACACCAGAATTCCGTAGACTATAAGAGCTACTTTACCATCCGGTGCGCATATTTCCTCAGCAGATGAAGCTAGTTAAATTTTGTTAATATCTAATATACCCGTTGAAGTTCGTCTCGATTTTTTGCCAAAAAATAAAAGTATTTTCTCTCCCCTTGCCTACAAAATACATCAGTGTTTGACTCTAGGTTATTATATGTTACTAACAAGTGATATAGAATCACCAATTTTGGTAAGCTGATTCATGTAGCTCCAATGAGCAGATCCTAATTTAAAAATAATTTAATAATACCGGAATAACATTTTTTGATAAAAAAGGTGCAGTGCTTTAAGCTGTCGTATACCGCCTCGACTGCAATATATTTTTTTAAGATGTCATTCGGCTTCTTTCATTTAAGCGAATAAGAAACCTAATAACGAGTGCAAAACATGTTATCTTAAATATTAGAAAAATTATTTACAAATTTTTGATTTTTCAATCTTTCAAATGCACGTCACATTTGGTCGTTTTTCACAAAAAATTAAATTAAAAGCTTTTGGCTAATGAAAATTTGCATTTAATTCTCAAAAAAAAAACACCCAATGTAAAATTTATGGCCTTATATATATTTATATAAGTATGTGCTTTTTGGATTTTAGTCTTTAAAGAAACTTCTAATCTTCGTTGATCACTTTATGCTTATATTTTTTTTTTTTTTCCCAATTTTTAAGAAATAGTTTATATATAAGCTATAGTACTGCTTATTACAATTTTGTTCAATCAAATGTGTCCTTGAAAAGAGGACATACCCCAACGACTAAGCCAAATACGTCAGCCAGCATGTGCCAGTCAGTGATTTATTATTGTTAATGGCTCAGCCAAGTTAAGCTTACTGTCAGTCTCATTTGGGCCAAGTTGACAGTGTGTTAAGTTGAATTTTGCTACCACTTCCACTGCCTTCATTCTCCGAAAGAATTTCAACAATAGTATGAAAGCTCGTCAAAGTTACTCTGGCTGACTGTTATTGCAGATGAAGCTTCTAAACGATGAATGAGTTATTTGGAAATATGTCGCAGCGGTCAAGGATCCTTTACGAGAGAAGTTTATTTACTGTTGACAACATACGTATAGAAACACACTTGGATGCCATTTGTTGACCCAATTTACTCGCAGAGCAATGACCAGTTTCTGCAATAGCAGGAGTCCTTATCTGACAATCTGTTGCAAAAATTTCTGCTGTAAGTTTTTAGATAAAAAAATCCTTTTCCGTTGAAATTTTAAAGGTATATAAATCATTGCTTAGATAGATTTTATTTTAAATCAAAAGAGATCAGACTACAAAGGAAAGGAATCATAAAATAATTTTTTTTACAAAGTTTTCAATTCTCTAGGTATTTTATGAATATTATTATTAATATGTATAACAAGATTTTTAAATGCTCCTAAAGCCCTTAGCTAAAATTAATTGCTGATTATCTAGGTAATGTTACGGTTTTATTCGAATTCATTTTCGATATACGAACTAAATTGAAAAATCAAATTTTTATGAATTAAAGAAAATTTTAATTATTCTTTATTTTTTAAGGCAAAAAAATTTTTTAAAAACAAAATGTTTTGCAAAAAACCAAAAACTGGGTATATTGCATAAAAAAAAGTATCAAACATTTTAAAGACCAATGTTGATTTACGTTACTTTTATAAAAATGCCGCCTAGAAATTCCAAAGTCACATAGTCCGTTTTTTATAAAACTATAACTAATTTCTTTTATAAGGTTTTTCCCCTTTTTTCCTTATTAATTTAATGTAATATAGCAAATATTTTGATTAATGTTTAAATAAATATCTTTGCTGCAAAGTTGCAAAGCTGCAAAGGCTAAATTCTATATACTCTATGTTTTTGTGTTTTAGTCAGCAAATGAATATTTCAAATATTAGGGTAAATAAATAAGTAAAACTGATTTTCTAACTTTGTTGAAAAAATATTAAAACAGCTTGATGAAAAAACAAAACCGGCTAGAAATCTCTTGGAATCCAACTTTTTCTTCAAGTGTACTTTTACGTGTCCGAAATAAACGTAATCTGCCAACGAATGTCATTTACAATTTATTTAAAACAATTGTTTGAATTTAGCTTTTGTTCAAAATGTGGCATTTTTGTAATTTTTTGTGGCTTGTTTAATTTATTTCATATCTACCACATTAGGGCATATTTTAAATGTACTCAGATTGAACCTTTTTTTTTTTTTTTGACTCAAAAAATGCCCTGTGGCATGTGAGTCATGAATTCCCTGCATCGATTTTTCCGGTTTCTTTTCCATCTTATGTCAGGCACCAGTATTATATGTGACCTTGGTGGAACGTCTGGCGTCCAGCTGCTTGCGCGGACAATGCTGCACTAACCCGTTTTAACCCACTGTCATGCTGCATGCACATCATGCAACGCATGAAGCTTATGTAACGCCAAGTTGACTGACCTTTTGACTCACTCGAACTTGAAAGTTCGTTTGTTTGTGTAGCCGCTAGTGACCTTCAGCTTGCAATTGCAAGATGCGAAAAATAAATCAACTACGAAAGCTCCTTAAGTTCTTGGCATTTTTGTGGTCTTTTTTGGGGTTGTCGTAGTTTCGGGTATTTCCGGGCGTGTCGTTTAATTTCGCAACTTTGATTAAAATTTTTCAATGGATGATACATTATTGTCAAGTCAGCTTAAACGCAATGAAGTGAAAGGATAATGCTTTTGGCAAGGAATTGAGTTATGAGCATGAAGACAAGAATATTAGTCATACCATGGAGGAACCCACAGATTTGCTGAAATTAACAACACAACATGACGCAACTCAATGGGAAGCCATTTTAAGGTGGACAAGTTTACAATTACTTTATATAAAGTTTTAGGCATATGCCTATAAAAATATTTAATATAAAAAATGTAAATCACTCATGAGTTTTATATTTAAAAGTTTTGTAGTTTGCAAAGTGGGTCATAAGTTTACTTAATAAAAACTAGGATAGTTTTTTTAAATATTCTTCGATGTGCTTCGGCACAATTTTTGCCAATTTTGTTAAATATTTATTAATAAAAAAAAAATTTAAATATAATTTTCTTTATGTATTGATTATGAACTATTAATAAATTTATTGGAAAAAAATTAATCAGACATCACAAAAAGTACTGTATCCGTTGAGTAAGCTAAGTCGATGCCAAGAGTTTGTGAAATACGGAAAATACTGAATGTTTAAATATCATTTTTTTTATGCATTGATTCTTCTTCTTCTTCTTATGTGGCCATAACAACCCGATTACCGGGTTACGGCCTGCCTTAAAACATCACTCCAGGCGCCTCTGGAGCAGTACTTTCCTCTCGAAAACTCCCAAGGCAGCTGCATCAGTTAGCGACACGGTCCAGGCTTCCGCGCCGTAAAAAAGCACTGGAAGGATGAGTGCCTTGTAGAGTGATAGTTTTGTCGCGCGAGAGAGGTCTCTACTACTCAATTGCCTATTGAGACCGAAATAGCACCTGTTGGCAAGAGTGATTCTGCGCTTGATCTCCAGGCTGACATCGTTGTCGGTGGTAACGGCGGTGCCAAGGTAGGTGAATTCCTTGACAACATCGGAAGTATAGCTGTCGGCCATGATCTGGGAACCAAGCCGCCGCACGTCCCTACTTGACGACAGCATATACTTCGTTTTGCCCTCATTTACCGCCAGACCCATTTTCGCAGACTCCCGTTCGATAGCACTGAAGGCCGCGGTGACATCTCGCTTGGTACGCCCAATGATGTCGATGTCGTCTGCGTACGCAAGGAGCTGGACACTCTTGTAGAAGATAGTGCCAGTGCGATGTACGCCGTGTGCGCAGTGTGAATATCTGTTCGACGGTGGACTTGCCAGGTCTGAAGCCGCAGTGATAAGGTCCAATCAGTGCCTTGGCGAGTGGCTTCAGCCTTTCACACAGTACGCTCGTAAGGACCTTATATGCGATAGGGAGAAGGCTTATACCCCTGTAGTTGGCGCATTGATTATGAACTATTAATAAATTTATTTGGAAAAAAATTAATTATACATAACAAAAAGTACTGTATCCGTTGAGTGTGCTAAGTCAATGGTAAGAGTTTGTGAAATATGGAAAATTCTGGTGTCAATGGTGTCAAAACGTTTCCCTCTTAATGGCAATTTGAGTTTTGGGAACAGGAAAAAGTCACACTGTGCCATATCTGGTGAATACGGAGCCTGAGCGCCCAAAACTTCAACCAAAATGCGTTCGGCTGATCCATATGAGATGCCAAGGTCTGAAGCAATCTCAAGAATACCAACACTACGATTTTCGAGCACTTTTTCCTTCACTGCATCGACGTTTTCTTCGGTATTTGATGTTATAGGACGACCTGAACGAGGCAAATCAGTGACGTCTTCACGACACTCTCTGAACAATTTGTACCACTCGTATGCCTGTGTTTTGGACATACAGTCCTCAGTGAAGGCCTTTTGCAACATCTTAAGCGAATCGGCACACGAAAATTCATTCGCAGCACAAAATTTCAAAAAAACTCGTTAATACACGATTTTTTCCATTACATAAATCGAAAAGCGTCCTTTTTTTTTGGACTAACCACAACAGCTGCCAAACCAATACTATTACTAGTATGGCAATTGCGCTCAAATTATGACAGGATGTCAAAAACAGTCCTACCAACCTAAAAAAAAAGAAATATACCAATTCAATTTGCGCGCGCCTTTTAAATCGAAGTTCCCAAAAACTTTTTGTTCGGTATAGTACATGAATATAATTACAAAATTTGGTAACTTTAACTCATTATACTTAAATATTAACCAACCAAAGGTTGAAGAAGCCCTATGCGGAATATAAAAATACAAAATTGACAACTCCATATCTAAGTAACATCATAAGAATTTTTCCTCTTAAACGTTGCATTTAAATTCCTTGGTCTAAAGATAAAATTTAAATTTTGTTGCCTATTCAATTCGTTGAAGAGCAATCTAAGATTGATTCATCAACTTGCTTTTTCAAGAACTTCTGGTACAGAATTATCTCAAGGTCATTTAGTCAGTCAACTATAAGCAGAATGTTGGCTTTGCCTAATTTGCATTTCACTAACCTTATTTAACTTTTTATATACATTTATTTAATTTAATTATCAAACTAATCTAAGTGTTTTTCCAAGCCAAGCTTAAAATCTTGACAATGTAGGCGTTGGCCAGCTCTATATTTAGGAAGCTCTTCTGATGTGTCATACACTCGTAAAAATTTATAAGCATAACAATTTTGAAATCTCTTTTGCACTTTCTGTGGCTGCTTTTAATTTTAACTAAAGAATATTCTGCTGATGAGATCACTTTTACTAAATTAAATTTGAAGAAAAATAATACAAAAATCATTAAAAATACATTAGGCAATTAAACCAAATTAAAACTAAACTAAGCCTATGACGTATTCAAGCAAGACAAACAACCCTACATCGAACAATGTCAACTACCAACTTTTCAAGATCCGTGAGAAATTCAAAAGCTCCCAAAGAATGCGTGTCGCCAAATTGCCAATTAAAATTAAGATAATGCCCAGACAAATGACAGCTCTATCAAAATGACAGCTAACCGTAAGCATAAACACCATATCAAAAAAAAAAAACATGCATAAGTTAATACATAACTACGACTACATAACATAGTATATATAGCTACCTGGTATTACTATAAAGATACACTATGTATCTTATCAAAGGCTTATCCAAATGACAAGAACTTGTTTGTCAACACAGCTGGAGGCCTACGGGCAATTGGCCACGGGTAGCCGGAGCCGTGTTTTAAAACAAACACAGCAACAGCAACAAAACAAATGTTGATTTTGCATATTTTATATTTGAAGAATTTTATGATTAAAATTACATTGTATACACAACATAAAGATATTTCAGAGGAAATAGACGTCATATTTCAAATGAAATTCGGCTGTGCTTGCTACTTGTAGTACACTGCTTGTTAAACAGTGCGTATGAGTGATGTCTGATTTGGTTGGGGTTGGTTTGCTTCTGCAGTTGAAGGTTCTTTTTGGGCGTTACTCTCTAGCCCCCAGGGCAGCAGCTGACTTAATGTTTTGGTATGTGCTTAAGCATGAAAATTGCTGAGTATTTTAAATTGCAAACCAATTTTCAGCACCCCTTTGCAATCAATCAATGCGAGACATCGGCTTTGCATATATCAAATAGATTTTATATAGAAGACATTAGCGCTAATATCGTCGTCGCAGCTGATTTTGGGTGTTATTGGTTTGTATTTTTTTTTTATTTATGGTATGCCTTATGGCGTTCTTTCAAAGCTAAAGGTCATTTAGTATCTTATAGTCACAAGCTAGCCAGCTTTTGCTATTCATCTCTAAAAATAAAAATATCAGTTACTTCCGTCAAAGCTTCACCTGTTGCTCATATTGTTACTAATGTTGCCATTGGGGCTTATAGTTGTTGGTATTAAAATTTTATACTTGATTTATCAGTTATCAAATGAAACATATTGTAGGCATTATAATCTGTGGCCACCTTAAGCGCTGGCTGACATTGTTGAGCCGCCTAAGTTTACTCCCTGAAACATTAGACATGGCATATTTGAAATATCGTTTATTTAAATAGAGTTCCATTTGGCGTGAAACAAAAATATTTAGCTTTAATAAATATTTATTGAAAACTATGGTATTAAAACATAATATTTATTTATTTATGCGCATCATTTGTGTGATTTACGCGCACAAAATAAATTTGGTTACTTATAAGACATTTGATACACTGTTTAGTTAAAGTTGCTTTGGGGTTTTAAAAAAATGAAACAAAAATTTCAGATTTTTTAGAATTTCATGTTCCGGTAAATGTAGCAATCGGTACAAAGTTTTTTTTTTCAAAAGTAGAAATAAGTAAATGAAATTTGATTTTTTAATTTTTTAATGTAAAATATAATAATTTTCTAAGGGAGATGCTATAAATATAAGTGAGTGAGTTTTTTTATAACCTCCAAGATATGTCCTTTTTGAAGTAATCTCAGTGACCCTAACAACATATCGTAAACATGGTCTGATCTGTAAATTTTTACTGTTTTTACTATGTTTTTCGCGTCATTCTATTCGAATCCAATATAAAGCAAACAACAGCAAATAGATTTCCTGAGATAGCCAGCAAGTTGTATTGATTATGAATTTTTTTCAGAACCCTTGAATGCACATGATTTTTGGAACTCAAAATGAGACTCTGCGTTTCTAAATTCATATGGAAAGTTCGCACCGAAATACATCTCCAAAGATAAGAATGGTTTATAAACGGATTAAGTGCCCGAAAAAAAACTTCACTGTTTAAGGTAGAAAACTTTTTAAGTTTTAGGATATTCAAATAAAGATATATTTTAAGTTTATTTATTAATTAAAATTCATTATATACTCGTATATAGGCGGATGAATATTACTTTTAAAACAAAGTTTGTTACATTATTTTTAGGCTTTATCGATGATATTTATATGAAAATATTGTAATAACATTAAAAAAAAATAACTCTTGCATCCATATTGATAAGCGTTTTGTGGCAAGTAGCATCGTTTCGGAAATCCAGTTGGAGCAAAAAGTAATCAGTTTAATTGGAATGGCATCGAATTGATGGTAACCATTTCGCCAGCGTTAGATTCGAAAAAAGTACGAAAGACGTTTTTTTTCTTTTGGCCAGAATGTAGTCCATTATTACCCTGTGATCGGATTCTCTTCATTCTTTTTATTAATGCAGTCGTCAATGGAATATAACAAATATACAACAAAAGACGTTAGAAACCAAGATGTCGTACTTTCCAAGCTACTATGGCTTAAATAACTTTAAATAGGAGTCGTAATGCATTGTTGCTAAATTAATAAATAAAATAAAATCTTAAACTATTTCATAATAAAGACAATAGATTACCAGTCTCTAAAACCTACGATTTAGGTAAGAAAACCAGTATACCTTTCTTGCCACTATCGAAAAATATCTACTTGCCTAAAAATGCAGGTGATGTGCGAAAGCTTCAGCACGGGCTCGGTCAGAACGACACCAGAGCCCATTGGCGGTTTGAATAGGAGCACTTTTAATGGCTGATTTTTTAAAGTACTAAGTCAGACGCCAAAGGCTGCGGCAGGAACTAACAAAAACTAAAAAAAAAAAATGCAATAGCTAGTCTGGCAAATACCAAGCTATATAAGTACAAGTAGCGATGTAACATAGTATTTACGATACCAAAACAACTCTTAAGCTTTTACCTTCGTTTTCTGTATTCTAAGAAATTGTTATAAATGTAATTCTTTTAGAATTTTCAAGTAATACGAATGTATTCGGTGCAATATTATTTCTTTCTTCCTTTTTCTTTCTTCAATGCGATGACGTCAATCGGTTATGAGACGGCGCACCCTGTATATATTTAAATTTCTATAAATTATTCAACCAGAATTCAGGCAAGCTAAATGCCTACGTCAAGAACATGAACTAGAACTTTGGTAAAAACGGGTTTGCTATAGTTTGGCATAACATTGTTTAACTGTAAGAATCTACACTTAAGAATTAAGATAAAATCAATATTAAAATAGGCTTTCTTAATCATTTTTATTGTATCTAGATTTAAAGGAAAATTTCAGAATTTAGATTAGTATTTTTTGCTCCGTAAAGTCATAAAATTACAAGGATCTGTATCTAAAGAGTCTAAAACGGCTTAAACAAGTATACATACTATATATGTAAATATTTTGTATGAGAAACTGGATTTCGAAGAAGTTTTGTAAATGTGTAAAGAGTATTTTGAGGCCAACGTTTCACCGCTTTGTCTTTTGCTTGTTAGCATACTAAATGAATTTTAAAATCAATTTAAACAGTCCAGTTCAATAACACAAAGACTTAAGTAGTATTAATAAAGTGATTTTTTAATAATATTAACACCACATTTGGCATTATTTTTCTGGCCTCTTTCGATAGTACAGGAAATAGAAATAAATTCGCAACAAGAAATTCAGACTTAATAAAATCCAGTGGCATTGAAACTTCACACAAATGAAAACATAATTAATTTGAACTAAAACCGAAATGAAACTAAAGCTAAACTGGTCAAAAAACATTCACACCAAGAACATAATCAATTAAGAAACATTAATTTTGATTATACACAGTTCTAAAATAGTTAAAATCAATTATTCAAAATTTTGTTTCGCATTTCATGAGGGTTCAATGGAAATAACTTTATGAGGTGTACGATGTGTTAAATTTGCATGTAAATAATTTAATTAAGTTACGCCATTTTGTCATTTAATATGGCTGAGACTCAAAAATGTCCAATTGAAAAGGTATCATAAAAGATCCAGTCCGTGTCAGGCCAAACCCATTTTGGCTGCCAAAACAAGACTATTAGAATAGTGAGTTCCATTGACGTCACTGAACTGATGAAACAACTGAACTTTGTGTGAACTGATTTTTTGCATATATTAATTATGCTGGGTTTAATAGACCAACTATGGTTCGAACAGGCCGCTGTCATAAAGTGTTGATGACGCTTTTCTTTTATAATATGTATATACATTTGTATGTATATATGTTTCTTTGTTTTTTTTTAGTCAATTTCATTAGTGCTCCCGACAGCTGAATCTGGAAACATGTTTTTTTTTAATTTTATAGAATTTATTTCACATAAATTTAGTACAAGTTATGGCAGCCGGAGTTGCGCTTATCTGATGTGGATGTGGTGCTCCATGGCTGTCTAGCTACCTCACTAGTTGCCGCTTAGTCTAACCGTCTAACTGACCAACGGGCGATCTTAGCTGCTATATTTGTTAGCCACTATTTTAATGGCCGCAGCTTTTTGGTAGCCTGTTGTTCAAGAACCATACAAATGATCTCGCACAAGTTATAGAAAACTGAAGCGCTCTTGGCTGACTGTACATACAGGTTCTAATACATGTGGTTGTTGTTGTTTTTTTCTGCTTTGGACTGACCAAATATTTGATTATATAACAACTGAAATTATTTCATATATAAAAATTGATGCTAATAAGCGGTCGAACAACGGCCTATGAGAGGTTTTATTTTAAGAGCTGTGCGAAGTTCAAGGAACTTGCTGTATCTAAAAATGATCTGAATTTATGAACTAGCTGAATTTAGAACTATTCTTTATATTGTGACATGCTTAAGTGGCTCAATAATTTAGTTGAGCAGCACTATGGGAGGTCGAGCAATGTTCTTATATAATATTTTTAGCATATCATATTTCTTTCCATCAATTTCGATTAAGTTTCAGTTTGTTTTTGTTGTATGTATTAGCTGTATTGAAAGATATGCTTAATGATGTAGTTAACTACAAATGAATTTATAAACCATCTATAATTGCTTATTTTATTGATATAATAGTTATTTAAAAATCAGCTGACTATGCTTTCAAACATTTTGATTAAATAAAATAAATAATTTACCTTAACGGCTACACTAGTCAACACGCAATTAATTTCTAGGTGCTCCATAAAAATATATTTTTGTTAACTCTGTTAAAGTTAGTGGCTAGCTTTAAGTAAAATATATATATATATATTATGGACAATGAACTAAATTTTTAAAGCTTAAAATGAAATTGAAAATTTTTTTATAAGCTGTTATGAGAATAAGTGAGAGAGGGCATCTCCATAACATAGTTTCAAAAAGACTTCGAAAATAAAAATATTTTTCTTTAAAATTTCACCTTGTTTGTCCGATTTAAAAAAAGTTACAATTTCTTATATTTTTGCATACTAAATTTTAATCATTTTTTCGTATTCATTTTATTTTATTTTTTTCATTATATTTTGTATACCCTGTACCGTATGGTACAAAGGGTATATTAAGTTTGTGCAAGCCGAAAATGTATGTAACATATAGAAGGAGTCGTCGGAGACACCCCAAAGTTACCTAAAATATGATCAAGGGGACTAGAGAAGTCGATATGCCCATGTCCGTCTGTCCGTCCGTCCGTCTGTCCGCTTGAACGCCTAGATCTCACAGATGGTAAGAGTTAGAGTAACCAAACTTTCACATTAGATCCCATATTATTCCATAGGAGACAAGTTTATTTTATTTTTTTTATATCGGGTTTAAATTATATGCCTCCCATAGGGGTGTTTCAGACGACCTCGGAAGAAAAAAAAGTTTCAGATGAATAATTCATTTGTTTATGAAGATATCGTAACCAAATTTAAAATTCAAAAGTTTTTTATAGTCCCAAGCACTGTATCAAATTTGACCAGAAAATTTTTAACAGCCTTGAATAGCAGAAAAAAATTTGTTTTTTTTCAAAATTCTATTATTATAAGCATTTTTTGAATTTTTGAAAAAGCTCGTCTCTATCCATAGTCAATGGGATGAGAAAAATTAATTTTAAGTCCAATATTGAATGATAACAATACAAAAAACTGCTTCCCGAAATCATTTGTAGTTTTCTAGTAATAAATTTTTGAATATAGCGCTTGGAAATGAGGTATTACATAGTAAGACCCCCTTAAGCAATGTGCCGAATTTAAACAAAATCGGTTTATTATTACATATAGCTTCCTTAGGCCCGCTCTTCCAAAAAAAATTATTTTTGAACAAAATTTGTTGAGTTTCGTTTGTTTGTAAAGATATTGGAACCAAATTTGGTATTCGTAAGTTTTTTATAGTTTCTAAGCACTGTAATAAATTTAATCAAAATCGGTTGACTATATTATTAGCTCACATAAGACCGATCAGTACAAAAAAAATTTTGTATACAAAATTAGTCTAGTTTCGTTTGTTTGTAAAGATATTTGATTTTTTTTAGCTTGTTTTACAGGGTATCCCAAAGTCGTCCGCGCCCGACTTTACGTACGACATTTTTTTTTTTTTTGCTTTATTTTATTTTGTTGATATATATATATTTTTTTTTTTATTTATTTATTTTTTACTTTATTTTATTTCGTTTTATTTTAGCTTATAATTTTTATTATTTTTATTTATTTAATATTTTATTTTATTTTATTTTATTTTATTTTATTTTATTTTAGTTTATTTTATTTATTAGAACTAGGGAAAAATATAGACGGCGTTGCTACCCCGGTACTTCTTAAACCCTCCTGTTTCCTTGATCTTGATTAAAATTTAACCTAATACTAAAACACGACTTATTCCTTCAACAGCAAAATTAAATTTTAGTGTGCTGCCCAATACCAAATACCTTAAAATTTTTTCCAAAACAGGAAAATACCTAAAAAGACTGTCAAGGAAAATAAAATTAAATTATTTCCCAATATTGAAAAAGGTAAGATTTGTTACTCAGTGTTAACTGCTTATGACATAAGAAATGTAAAAAATATTCTTTAACAAAAATAAAATAGTCAAAATCTTTGTTCTTTGCTTGGCCATGCTAAAAATTTATGGTAAAATAAATGGGAATAAAAAACTCTTTATCATTTTAGAAATAGAAATTTTGCAAGCCGGATACAAATTTCGATTTCTATGAGTCAAAATGGTACAAGTAGCTGCTCGTTATCTAGAAAATTATAACTTCACCTAGATATTTTTGCCAATACTTGTTAAACTAGCTTTTTGGACCATATTAACTAACGCAAAAAATGTGCTTCAGTATAATTAATTCGATTAATTTTAATCGATGCTTTTTTCGGAACGTTTCTATCTAGTCTCCTTGCCGTCGAACTGCTTTGAATTTAACGAAAGTTTGAATAATGTTAATGATCAATTCATAATAAATTTATTTTCAATGTATGTGAAATAGGGAAGGGAACATCAGAATCCACCCAAAGCTATCTTCAATATGGTCAGGATGACAAAAAAATTGATAAGGATATGTCCATCTGTCTGTCGATAAATATGAAATAAAAGCTCCCATAGGAATATTCTCGAAAAACAAAAGTTTCAAGAGCATAATTCCTTTGTTTAGAAAGGTATCCTAACCTCAAAAATTTGCGAGCCACTAAGGAATGTTCCATCTAAGGAAAATACTGATTAAATTAATAATTTTGCATAACTTCCTTCAGACTATGCAATTTATGCGAATAAATGTTTTTAAAAAGGAAAAAAAATTATAACAGCACAAAACATTTTTTTTATTCCACAAAACTTATTTCGTTTTTTTATATACAAATTTATGACTATAATTTTATGCAGTATAAGATTCAACATAATTTTTCAAAGAATAATTAAAGATGTACCTTGAATGTTTAAGAAAAATTCGTATACCAACTTAAAAAATAAAAAAAAACCCGCTCTACACAACAAATCTGTAAGCAATATATGCAATGAAAGTTCATAAATTTTTTTGATCCAACTTAAAATACTTAAAAGTCAATAGTCGATTATGAAAGTGAAATCCTTTTAGAATACGTAAGAATGGAATGCGGTTGGGTTATTTTGGAACCACTTTGAAACTTCTTTTTTTTTCTTAGCTAATCTCATCCCAGCTATTAGATAATCTTTTTGAAATCTGGTTTGGCAACGTATAAATTATTTATCGCTAAAGTGGGCGTTTATATTTATATACTTTTATATTTTTGTTCCTTTATTTAAATCTATTTAAGTGTGTGTTTTTTTGACTATTTTATTATGTATTTACATTAGCCATATGCTAATAATAACTATCTAAATGTTAATGCCAAGCACGTCAATATAACGTTAGCTAAAAAGCTAGTTTTCTTATATATTTATATTTTTTCTTCCTAATGGTTGCAAATGTTTTCAATTTTCAAAATGTTTGCATAAAACAAACATTTTTATGATATCATATATACATTCACTATGTCCAATCAAAAGTCTAGACTAAAACTAAAGCCTACCATAGGTAAAGCCACAATTAAGTGGCCGGACGTATAAGGCAAATATAAAACAATAACAATACAAGGCTACGCTTCTAAACGCTAATAAATAGTTCTAAAATTCGAAAAGGAATTTATTTAATTTGCTTAAAATGCTATTAGGTTGAGCAACTTTATCAGCATTAAGTATACGTTGGCTCGCCAAATTTGAATGTGATTTAAATGTGCACGAAAGTTGTTCTATTTTGAATAAAACAAAAGTATATTCAATTTTAATGAAGCTAAAAAAGCAAACAAATTTGAATTAAGGCGGCACTAAAAATACCAAAAATAAAGCAGACCTTCAGATATTGAAACGGCAAGACTATCAATATTTGAGCAAGTTTTAAATGAGTCCAGTTAGGCTTAGTTAAAGGCCAAGATTAGGAGTTTACTTAGGGTAAATATAAGCATAAGCACTTAATCATTGAAAGTGAATGCCAATGCGGCGTATGCTTAATTTATTTGTCTTCAAGCGTTTATGACATAATGCACTCTCAGTTTCAGTTGAAATTGTGCAAATACTTTTGATTTCATTGCGTTCATTCACATTCTCTCTTCCAGATTTGCTTAATTCGCTTTTCACCCATAGCTGGACCTATGCAAAATGTCTTTTTGCGCTGCCAAAATGGTAATTAATCTTCCGTCCATAGTAGAACCCCAACAAAAAAAAAAAATCTTAAAGAACAGGTTGTTTTAAAAACGAATACGCAAAATATGAGCATTGTCTACGAAAGCCTTTATGGTTTCTACAATATAGCTAAGAAAAAAAAAACGGTTATGCAAATGAAAACGAAATTTTCAAAAGACTGAAAACTGAAGCCGCAAATTAAAAACTATATTTATTTGTGTTTAAAGTTAAAGCCAAGTTTTCGGCATAGACCTGACCAGCTACACAAGTTTTTATCTTAATTTATGTACAAGTTAATGTTTATTTATTTGTGTTTAAAATTAAATTTATATTATTTTTTGCAATATGAATATCTTCCGTATGTTTATATATTTTTTCAGCTCCAATAACTAAAAGAAAAATAGATAAAAATTTTAATTTATTTATTCATGAGTTCATTTGCTGACTTAATATTTAGCTAGTTATTTAATTATTCTTATATTAATTGCAACTACTTCTAGACGGTGTCTCATGTCTGACATTTATGCCGTCATTCATTTTGGCCAACCAACCAAGTCAAAAGCAATTCCTAAGCCAAAGATTTTCACACAGCATTTTGCACTTTTAGAATTTCAATCCGTTTCGTGTCGTTATAAATTTGTAATAAGTTTTAGCGGATTTGCTATTTATGTGAGGTCATGCCAAATGGCTTTATTTTCCAGCTATTTCGATCTATTAACTTTGCCTCTTACCTCTTTTAAACTTCAACAAATACGTAAATAATTTAGCATTTAACACATTTTTGCACTTGATTCGCTGCGGTGCCCCCAGTTTCAAGGTTTCCGCACCACAAAAGTCTCTCTCTCTCATCATCCATTCATCCATCCATGTAGCCAGGCATGAGTCAGTCAGTTTGTCAGTCATTCATCCGGTTGCTGGCAAAGTGTTAATCAGATCTACATAAAATCAGCTAAAATTAATTTTCGCGTATCAATCGAAAATATTATATTCGTAGCTTCAGTCAAGTCCTCAGCGCAGGGCGCCCACTAACTTTTGATTTACTATGTATTACTGGAATCGAAAAATTGCGTAGGAAACTTGAAAATTTGCTTAACATTTCACTTAAACCTTTCCTTAGCGAAAAACTTGTTTGGCTAATTATGCCCTTATACAAGAACTTGTCGGCTTTTTAATGGTTTAAATTATAATATTCCAACATTTTAAGTAATCCATTTAAAGGAGTGTTATAGGCAACGAATAACATATACCATATATGTATATTCACATAAAGAAAATGATCCCATCATTAAAAAAATATTGTATATTAACCAACATATTAAAATATAAAACAAAGTAACGGACTGCTACTACAGGGCGCCGATGTTTGCATACTCTTGCATTAGTCATTTTGGTTTTTTTCGAGGTCATCTAAAACACCCCTATGCAATTTACATTGTGCACGTCTTATGATGTGTAGCTATCACATAGCATAAGTTTCAGCTCGATACGTTTACGCATATTAACACAATCGGTACCACACTAATACTTTGTTGTCGTATTTTTTATAGATATACAAAACCTCTTAAAGAACCTTCCATACATAATAACGAAAATACACATAAAAATTTGATTTGAATTATGTAAGTTCGTGAATTTTATTTGTATATATAATATATAGATTAAAAAAAATTATAATAAAATTTTCATAGTTAAATACGGTTTCTTCTAAATCAACATTATTTTTTGAAGAACCATGACTTAGTTTTTGAAATTGCTTAAAGGTCCGACGATATTAACAAACATGAAACAAATCTATAGTTTGCGCTTTTAAATCCTTGCGTATATGATCGAACGGCCAGAACTGCACACCTAGTGTGACAGCCTAAAAAAAAGGCAATTTTTGGGAATTAATAAAAAAAAACTAGTAAATCCATCTATTTAAAATTTTGAGGGTATATTTATACATGTTTTGAGAATACACAGTAAAATTTTTGAAATAAAATATTGAATATTTTTGAAATGACACGCGATCTCAGGTATATACCAACTATCTAACTGCCGAGCGGCTACTCTTTTAAATGGCTGTAACTCAAAAACTATTTAAGATATCGATTTAAAATTTTAGTATGTTATTTTTAAAGGTATAACCTATCGAAATATGAAAAAAAAAATTATTAATTTTTTGAAAATTTCACTCTAGGTGTGCCCCTTAAAGGTGTAGAAAACCAAAGTTTAATCAAACCGTTCGACAATTAATTTTTAATTTATTTTGAGTTCCTCTTTATCATAATTTTTGCTGCCAATTATATGGGCAACTAGATTCTGCTTTCCGTTGCCAATCTTTAAGCAGCATTTAATTTTGCATTCACATCTCCCCCTAAAAGCAAAATTATTGAATAATTGCAATTCACGATGGATAGATAACAAAAAAACCAAGAATCAAACCGATTCCTTGTGTTACTTTTACTCTAAATAAGTTTATAGATGAGGGAATACAGTACATCGAAGAGGGATTTTAAACTAATAAATATCACAAATAATGGTTCATTAAATATAAAAAAAGGTTATGCTATATTGGAATATTTAACCTTTTTTTAAATTTAAAATATACTATTCGAAAATGCTAAAAAATTCTTACATTACGAGTGATAATTTTGACAGCTTACAACTGCGCGAATTTAAAGAGTTAACCATTCCAAAAAGTCCCGAAAAGTCTTGTCATGTACTAGCTATCGAAAAATTAAAAAATATTCTCGCGATTACAAAGTCTCGAAATTTATTATTGCGGCTCTTGGAACTTAATTAGCACCAAGGTATGTTCGTAGCTTTTTTAAAGTTCCAAAGCACTATACCAAGATTGATCAAAATCGATTTACCATCGATATCATAAAGTCCCTATAGAACCGAAGTTTTTAAGTGCATATTTCGTTTCTTAATGAAAATCTTGTACACAATTCAGCAATCATGCTTTTTTGAATATCAAAGCACTATGCCTAACTGGATCGGAATCGGTTGATTTCCTTATTTATTTGTTGTGACTGTACAGAGTTTCTCAATGTCGTTCGCACTTGACTTCATAAACATCAATATTATTAGTCTAATTATTATAATTTTTAGCATCTTTGAAAAGTTGCCTATATAAACAGATGCTGAGCTTTGAAATTGTATATAATACCTCACTTTGAAATATAATCAGTCCTTATGTCAAGTTTGGTTGTTCTGACTATAATAGTCTCCAAGCTTCAGGCGTTTATAAACAGACGGAACATATTTGACGTACCTTGTGGCGGTCTCCGTCACCCATTTATTACTAATAAATGGGTGAAAGCCATAACATTTCAGTTTGCTTCGAAATTCTACACTCAGCACCAGATCTAGACATATTATTTATCCTGGAAAAGATATCGAAAAATTTAATTTAATTTTGCTACAAATTTTTCATTCAATTTTAAAGTACTAGTACTTATTTTTTTGACGGTTTATTTATAATATCGCAAACTTACCTTGAAACGACGTATTCTCAAATAAAAATTTATCATTTAACGGTTCGGTCCTTAATTTGAAGATGCGCATCTTTGAGAAACATTAATATCAATTGGATTATCTTAGCATGTGGTGAGGTAATGTAATTAGATTGAATAAGGTTGGATTTGGTTTACTTTGCAGGCTGGATTTATCCAGCAAGCAGACTAAGAAAACATTGAAGCAAACTTTTTTGTCTTCAATGAATGGAAGGGAATTGCTCCGCTAGATTTTAATTTTTACATTACAAAAAGTTTTACTCAATTTCGTTTGATAACCAACCTAGACACTGCCACGATTTACGCAGTACTAACATGAAACACTTTTTGTTACCTGCAGCAAAAGTTTTTTCCCAGCGGATGGCGCGATGCCATGGGAAATCTCTAGTCGCACGAATTCACTTAATTCTTTCCAAGCAATTGTTTTAAACTTCCTTGAACTCACTTTACTGTTAGCTTAATAACAAACATGGAAATGCAACAGTTTGCAGACAAATTGTTTCTAGTATATACATATATATTGATATACAATAAAAACTTTATTCTCGTTTTATCTAAAAATGTCGTTTGTACAATAAAGTTACATATACATATGTATGGTTTGTAAATAGCTTATATATGTCGTGTATATTGTAAAATTATTTGTTATTTACTTTTCTAAATACAAAATTGGTTTAAGAGGGTGTTAAAATTGGACGAACACTTGTAATGTAATAATTTATAGAACTTATTTTGGATACATTCGAGAGCGTAAAATGGAATTTCTTAAAGTAATGGACGCAACGTTTCCAATTGTCAGGTAGTACTAAACTATGTTACTTAATTAGTAGAAGTTCATGCAATTCAATTTAAGGCCGTTGTCGAATGTTGTGAGAAAGTTTTAGGCGCGCAGCGCACATTGTTCAGGTAGATAAATCTAACAAGTATATTTGTATATAGGCACTATAAACTATAACAGAGCACTAATTAAGGCACAATTGTATTTGTTACTAGTTCAAGATGCCTGCGCCACCCAAAACAAAACGACGATGTCAAGTGCAGGGACCGATGCTGGGTTGGGGTAGGAGCTAACTAACTGTGCGTTAATTGAGCTTAGTTTGATATGTAAATAAATTTCTACATATACGCGGCAATGATTCACTTGAGCTTAATGTAGAAAATTCAATTCGTTGATGTTTAGTTGTTGTTTGTTGTAGACAAAGTTTTCGGCATTTTCTGTAAATTTATGTATGTATGCAGATTCAGTCAGTCTTCGCTTGCGAATATTAGGTGAACTGATGTATGATTCATAAGTACCAACTGAGAGTCTATTCTGATGTTTACGGTTGTGATCGTGCGGTATGCGGGGATTGTCAATTGCATAAACATTCAACTACTGCGTCTACGACGAAAATTTTCCGACTAAAACTACATTTAATTATATGGTGAGAATTCTTCATAGAAGTGTCGTGGGGACGGAATGTATATGTTTTTTTGTTGCTGTTGTTGTGCTGCGGCAAAAGAAAAAATGCTACTTAATTTGACTGTCCCTGACTGAAATGCCAAATACTCACCCAAAATATTGTCGCTTTGCTTAAGCATAAAATCCTACGCCTCTAGCCGCCACGCACCAACTCAAAACGCGTTTGAGATTCCTTGAATTGTATACGCTTGCGATGTTGCACATGCGCCTCGGTAAGGAATAATGTAGCTGCCACCAGGGTAAGCACCGTACCCACACAGGCCAAAACAAATGACCAGCCAAACCAATTATTCGCATGTTCTGGCATCCAGCCGTTGCGATTTCCGAATCCAGCAAATACTATGACTGCAATGGCGGCGCACACTCCAGCGCCTAACAGCACATAGCCCAAGCCACGTATGAGTGTTAGAAAATGCTTCTGATCCGGCCCAGCACACAGGAAAAATACTAGTACTCCAATTAAACTTGCCAACATGCCTATAAAGGCCAGCGTGTAAAAAAACTGTGTAGCAATCATGAAAGCAGGCAGCAGAAAACCTCGTATCTCATCGTATCCCTTGGTAAATGGGTCATAGACCCAGCGGCAGCCCACGAAGAAGCGTCGCAGATCATCATCGTTAATATCGTGCAGTGAACGGAAGCAGTGCACCCATAATCCCAGTCTTTCCAATTTGGCTCCTGTAATGCGGTAATCACTGACCAACCAACTGGGCGTTGCAAAGGCAATTGCTATGAATGCAAAGGCAAAGATGAAGACGGCGACGCCACAGCTGCCTGCTAGAGTACGTCTCTTCATGTTTACTATATTGTGTGGACTGGGTAAATGCTCCTGGGAATCCTCGCGTGCAAAATGAGAAGATTTTTGCATGCTTTGGTAACAATTAACAATTAACAAATATTTAACACAGATTTTGGAATGCGTTTGTTTGTTGGGCTTGGGTGTGGACTGGTTAGTGATGCGCAAGCAACACACGTCGACTATCGGAATGCTGCCAACTCACACATCGATAATATTTAGCGATGAACGATGAGTAGTCACGATTGGCGCGAATTTAAAATTGTGTGGGTGGAGAGATACACAATTAGCATTTGTAGTTATTAATTGCACCATATTTGTTTAGAGGTAAAATCTTTTAGAGGAGTTTTACCATGAAATAATGCTCTTTAGTATTTTATTTAAATGCCGCTACCAATATATTTATTTGTAGCAACTAAAAATGTGTGTTGCTTGTTTTATATAAACCCGCATTGCCTACGCTTTTCTTTTAATATAAATCATTAAAATATATTTATGTTTAGAAATAAGATGAATCTTATAAAATCTTTTAAAATTATCGTTTCAGTGTGCTCCTGTAAATGGTCACCATATTGTGCGTCTACTAAATTAATCCTTAACATCACTTCAAAGCGGCGACTGCCTTTTGCGCTGCATCATCCAAATCACTTGCAGTTTGTATTGGAAGACCAGAGTTTTTTAGTATTTCACGCGCCTTATCAACATTCGTACCCTCCAAACGTACCACCAGCGGTACATTCAACTTTAACTTCTTGGAAGCAGCTACAATGCCATTGGCAATAGTCGCACAATTAACAATGCCACCGAAAACATTCACCAATATACCCTTGACTTTCGGATCTGCAGTCAATATTTCAAAGGCTTTGGCCACTTGTTCTTCCTTGACACCGCCTCCTACATCCAAAAAGTTTGCCGGATCACCGCCATTCAACTTGATGATGTCCATAGTGGCCATAGCAAGACCTGCGCCATTCACTAGACAACCAATATTGCCGTCCATAGCCACATAGTTAAGATTATATTTAGCGGCCTCTACTTCACGTGGATCTGATTCCTCCTCGCTAACATCCATGCCAAAGATGTCTTTCTGACGAAACTGGGCATTGTCGTCAAAGTTAAGTTTCGCATCCACAGAGATTACCTCACCTGTGTCAGTCTCAGCGAGAGGATTAATTTCAATTTGCACTGCGTCTACGGCCTTGAAAAGTGTATAGAGTTTCTGTATTTCATTGGCACAACGCTTTACAGCATCGCCTTTGAACTCAAGGAACTTTGCCACCTCTATAAGTGTTTGCTCCGGAATGGGTTTGCCTATAGCTAACGGCACAGTCTTAATCTTCTCAGGCGTTTGCTCGGCCACAGCTTCAATGTCCATACCGCCAGCGGGTGAAGCAATCAGCACAGGTCCATTATGCTCGCGATCCAATAGAATGCATAAATATGTCTCTCTTGTTATATTAACACTTCGTGCAACCATTACTTTATTTACGAGGATGCCCGACTTGGGTGTTTGCTTCGTTATCAGACGTTTGCCTATCATCTGTTTGGTGAGCGAGAGCACATCGTTTTTGCTGTTCAAAACGAAACGAAAGCGAAAGCAAAACAATAACTTGTGTTTATGATCTCTTGGTGGGTGTTATCATCAAGAACTTTTATCAATATGACACGGCGGCTACTCACTTTGAGGTTATGTGGACGCCACCTTTGAAGCCATTATCAAATATACCCTTGCCGCGCCCGCCGGCAAGAATTTGCGCCTTGACCACATACTCTGGGCAATCTAGTATGTATAATTAGCAGCAATTAAAGAAGCGGTTACATAAAGAAAGGCCAGCACTTACCAAAAGACTTGACAATATCTGCATCGCCGCGGCTGTTGTCTAGCACTTTAAATTGTTGAATGGCCACACCATATTTTTGTAGCAAATCTTTACTCTGAAATTCCAACAGATTTAAATGACGCACTTGCTGCAGTCTTGGTGTCTGTATTAAAGTAAACAAAGTAATTGGAGTTGAAAACAATTTTCAAGAACATATGGTTCGTGGTTGACAAAAGAAACCTTATGAATGTAGTGGCGTGTGGCTGCGGCGGCTTTAATAAGAAACGACATATTGGTGTTGGCGAAATAAATGCTAAACCCCTGTAGTACGAACGTAACGCAGCAACAACTAATAAATGACAATTAATTTGTGCACTTTTGTTTAAATTAAAATAAAAGCCGCCGCCTTCAGCAAAATGTTGATAACGCGGTGTTGCCAACTGGCTATATAATTTGTTGAGATGCAAAAAGCTGCCATACTTTTCGTGAAGAGCAGCTGACTAGTTCGAGCGTTCAAACGAGCAGCTTGTTGTTGTATTTTCTTTTTACTATTGCAGTGCATCCCTACTATCATCAGCTGTTTTTGTGTATATTGCATTTATTCTAAATGTTTAAATTTCTGCCGTGCTCAATATTAGTCATAATAAAACACACTAAATGCAAGACCAAAGTAGGATGGCCGACAATGTCACAACCACGATACTGCCGTTGCTAGAACCACTGCCGCAAATACCAGTCCTAACATCAACCACATGCTGCCTAGCATTGGCTGTGCTTTACGTAGGAAGCCTTTATGTATGGAGCAATAAGCATAACCGGGATCATCCGGCAACCATTAAAAGGCGTTTTGCTAGTGTATCTGTTGTCATGCTATTGGCCCCGTTGTTTGTGTATTTCTTTTCCTCAACGCAGTTATTAGAACGCGAGCCATTTCTTAAATTACTGGGACTGCGGTGGGATGGATTATGGCAGGCAATAGTTATACCTTATATGTTAACCGTACTGCTGTTTCTGGGCCCAATTTTCGTCAATTTCCAAAACGAATCGATTCGTGCGTATTTTGGTATGTAATATTTTTTTATTTTAATTTTTTGCAAAATTGTTTATTTACGTATAATTTTAGAATGGAATTACTGGTGGGCTTCTATGAACAGCATCATATGGGTACGCAATCATATAATGGCACCGTTGAGTGAAGAATTTGTCTTTCGAGCCTGCATGATGCCTCTTATACTGCAGAGTTTTAAGCCCCTGACAGCAGTTTTTATAACGCCGCTATTTTTTGGAGTTGCTCATCTGCATCATATTATCGAGCGTCTTAGTCTGGGCGTCGATCTAAGCACGGCCCTGCTTATTGGTCTTTTTCAATTCATTTACACTACGCTTTTTGGTTTTTACTCGTCTTTTCTATTTGCACGCACAGGGCATTTGGTAGCTCCGTTTCTAGTACATGCGTTTTGTAATCACATGGGAGTACCCGATTTGCAAGATCTTTGGCAACAAGATGTGTGGCGGCGTATTCTTGCCATTATATTGTACATTGGTGGATTTGCTGGATGGATTTATATGCTTACAATCGCGACAGCACCGTCACTGTATGACAACCAACTTTATTGGAATGTTTAGATTTATAAAGTAGTACAAATTACGCTTCTGTTTTTCGCCATATTACATAATAAATGTAAATATATAGTTGTGCAATAATTACATACATGAAAATATAGTTCGAACTATGTCACTATTCAGATTCTAAAATATTGTTAAAGTGAAAAATGCATTTCTCTGTCATTGGAATAGATTTCATCTTGAAGGCATATAATCAAAAATTTTAAAGGTTGTTTCTTGGCATATCAGTTACTTTCATGTGATGTTTTAATTTAATTCGTTACAAGCATAAAATGCACGAACGTTTTTTGGATAAACGAATAGAGGGCAGTTACATATTGAACAGATTCTGTGCCAAGTTTTTTTTTATAATAACTGGACATACTGACTATTTTATAAAATTTTTAAATTGTACCTAATTTGATTAAACATACTGATTAGCTGTTCTATTATTTTGTATAGCTAATTTAAATTGTTCAACTTCTAGTGACACTGGTTCAGTTGCTACTCGCGTTTTTCAACACTATTTCGTATTTCTTGGCCTTGCCAGACATAAAATAAAATAGTTGGAAGAAAAAGCGCGGTCCAAAAAGTGATACAAATCAAAGTTTTCCTCTTGACAACCATTGCGTGCTAAACGCTACTTGTGTTCCAATTTCCTAAATTAATTTTGCTTGCCATACAGTAAACCATCATAATTACTTTAAACTAAACAGCATTTATTTCCGCTTCCTCCTCACAATCCATGCATTAACCATAAAACCCAGTCAGTCAAATGCGAAGTGCAAATAAGTGACAAATTACAGTTGGGTCTCCACTCTACTTGAGGCATACAGATGTATTAATGTACAAACATAGATATAACTCAAGCGCAACGATTACGCCGGCAGCGACGCTCACAATAAGGAAAACCCGCTGCCTAGATTATGACATAGCCAAAACGTGCTGCCCTCCACACCGCCATGGAGCACAAATAAAGGGCTTAGGGCATTACCAACAGCTGCATTACTTGAGCTGTCGTGGAGAGCGCGCCGAATTGCAGTGACAGCAATCCGTCTTGGATGCTGGTTTCGTATTTCTCTTGCCAGGCCCCGCCAGAGATTTTCTTTCTTTGTAAACCATGTATTTGCATGCAACTTTCACCGGCACGATGGACGTTTGTATCGGTGTTAGTGCCACTTGCTTGACTTGAGCAGCGGCTGCGCAACAACAGCTACAGAGGCGAAAGGTGCAAATTAATTTGTGGCGCCCCAAAATAACCTTCCTCACTTTGTCTTTGTCGTTATATTAAGTTGAAATTTCAGTTTTCCATGACTTTTCTTCTTTGAAATGTGACTTGTTATCTGTTTGGTAAATCGCAACTGTCGAGCAATTTTGTAGCCACTAAAAAAAACTTCAATATAAAGCTCCATTGTTTGAAGATGTCGAAAAACCAACATAAAGTAGATGGCACCTAGAAACGCCTGACTTGCTTCCCAAATAGGTATTTAGTTAGCATCGTGGTACTTTGACTTTTAAAGTTATTATTATGTGTGTGCTTGAGCGCGGGCTCAAAAGATGCTCAGCATTTAGCACCCAGGTGTAAATACCTTGGATCTATGTTTTTTTTTTTGCTGTCAATACATAAGTCAGCAAAAAGTTCAAATGTAAGTAACCGTTTTTTGTCCCTAACAGTTAAAAATACACATTGTCAATGTTTTGGCAACCTTGTAGGACGTGATAAATAATATTTTATAATGATAATTAAAAAAATCAATTTTTAACTGAGTTAAAAGTATTGTTTAAAAAATTTTAAAATTGTTTCTTTGTAGGAAGTCTTATCGATGCTGTGCATGACTCCAAAGTTTCTGTATATCTAACATAAGAGTATATATAACATACATATATTTTATTATAATACAGGTAAGATTTATTATCCTACAAGTAGCATTTCGAATTAAGCACCCAAATTCAATAATATTGAACTAAAAAGTTAACTTTTTGTGAACAATCTGTATAGTATCATTCCTAGAATCTAGTAGCAATACGCATAGAATTTTAACCCATCGATTATTGCTTCTTCACATTTTTAGGAGCTGACACAGAATAAAACCTAAAAACTTTATTTAAGCGGAATCACTATATTAAAATACCTAAATATGAATATTATTAATATTGATGTTGTACCAAACAATTAATGCTACAAGAGCGTTAAAAGCTCAACGCTCCATGAGCATTGGGGGCGTCAAATGAGCACAACAAATAGACATAATGGGTGTCGGTGCCTCCAGCGAGGCATTGACATTCGTTGTAAAAAAAGATGTCACCCGTTAAACTAGAAACTTTTAGTCGATCATTAGATAATTGCAACAAAAATAAATATATATACATAAATCTGATGTACATTTTCTGTTTTTTTACTTGTATATGTATGTATGTATATAGATGGGTTGATTTGCTAATAAACAAAAAATATACAAATAAAAAAAACAGAAGCATTGCTAATTTGCGGTTGCATTTAAAATGAAAAAAATATATATCAGACAAAGACTATCCATTGTTCCCGGCCAAATTGATCAAAATTATTTGCGCATGTTTTCATCACCAGTTTTGCCTTTCAATTGTTAGTTAGTTACACTGAGGTGTTAATCGTTCCTATCAGGTTTATGGCTAGTCGTACGTATAGGGAAGATCGTCAGATTTTTTTTCTTTTTGATTTATTATATATAGTTATAATATATTTGTAGCTGCAAGTAAACTGTAAGACACTCGAGCTTGATTTCTAATTGCTGTAAAGCAATATTAAAATTTTATAATTAGATGCGATAAGATATTTTGTTTAAAAAATCCCCATGAAACTCTAAACAGTTCCAAGTAATTGTTATTGCCGCATTTATTCTCCCGTGACCAGCACTAATACGATTGTGTACAAATTTATTTATATATATTTAATTTTTTTTTTTTTTTAAGTTTATGCCCTACACAGGTATGTGGTACTTCAAATTGGTAATGGCGCTGTCTTTTATTATCTTTTTTGGAGCGTTTTAATGAAGGCAGTTAATAACTAATCATTGATGTTATTTGTAATTTATTTGGGTTTCCGTTTTAATATGTACGAATATTACAAAAGTGGATGGAAAATTTGAATCTTGCCAAGAAAACTTCGAAGATGCTTACGATAATAGGTGTCCTATCAATCTCAACTTAAACTAACCAACTATGCTCTAGAGATGTTAAATGATAGCAGGATCTTTTATTTTGAAATAGATAATAACAGTAATACATCAAAGGGACCCATATTGCACATAGCTTTACAATCCCCTTATGTTCCATCAACATACGTTGTACAGCACTTTTTGGAATGTCTTCATGTTCATCAAGCTCACGAACTTTTATTTCTATATCTCCATTTACCAACACAAGTATTTTAGGTCGGCTAATTCTGAGACGGACCCTTACGTGGCAGTACTTAGTTCCTTACTGCTTCGAAATCACTTAGAGCCTGTTTTCTCAGCATTAAATTCTTTCACTTTGGTTAACCTTCTATATCACTTTTTCTACTTTAAAAGTTTTCCTTATTTTTTAAAGCTCTAATTAGAATTTTTTTAAATACACAAATTTTGTCACATGAAGGTCTCTATTAATTTATAAAACCGGCGTAGGGTAGTTAATAAGATCCCCATACTCCAGCTAGGGCCGACTGACTAAATAGTCATATCAGGGAATTTTTGTATGCATTTGATTTTTATAGATTTGATAGATTTTTTGATACGATCAAGTTCGGATTCTGGTATAAATAAAAAACATAATTCGGTAAAGCCCATTTAAAAGCCGTAATTTGAATGCTTTAAGAGCCAACGTTGACTGTGTAGAGCACTCAAATTTCGTCTACAGCTTACTTTAATCCCAACTATCGGCTTACGAGTTATGGTTTATGTACATATTTCTTGCTCATTTTTGGCATGTTTTGAACTTTTCTATTGTTGATTTTTCTGTGTTCGTCTCGTTTTTATTATTTATTTATTTTGTTTTTTTTTTTTTTTGTATTATTGTTATTAGCTAATTTTAACCAAGCTGAAGCTACGTTGTTTTTGTTACTATAATTTTTTATGAGCCTTGGTATATAGCGTTTTTTGCACACCTCTGCGCACGGTTGTTAAGTATTTATATCTTTCACCGCTCCCTGTTCCACACAAATACACATACCTATACACACCTATATAGTACATAGAAATAAGTACAGCTTCGTGTTGCGCTTTTTTTTCTATGTATTTCCCAGCTTCGAATCGGCGGTGCCATGTCGTAGCTTGGCACCTTAAACCAAGCGTCAATTTACAAGTCAAGCTGAGTCCATCGCTAAGCGTAAATATAATTAAGAGAAATAAGCATAGAAAAAAAGTGCTACCTACCGATGGCTTATGATAATAATATACGAAATTAAGAGAAGGAAACGCATCGTAAAAAAACTTTAAAAAAAATATGCGCAAAAGCTTTTTTATAAGCTATGAAATGAAGCTGCTGTACAGTCAAATTGGGTAATGTGAGGATTTCAATTTCAAAAGATTTCGAACCTTATAAAGTACATGTGTTAATTAATTAGTGAAGCCCTGTCTGTCTGGAATTTTTTTGATATCTCGAAGATTTCTCAATAGGTGAGATCTCAGCCAAGAGATTATCTGCAAACATTACAAGTGTTTTGAGTATTCCTTCCATTGTAACATACTAGCTTTTCTTCTTCTATTGCTTTCTCTTTTAGGAAAACATAGTATCGAAAATAAAATTGTGGTGTTAGAAGCACGAAAGCAAAAATAATTTTACTTGAAAAGATGAAAATGATCAATTTATATAAAAATTTAAATTATACATATCTTTTAATGATCATCAACTCAAAACTACAATTTCCACAAGATAATAGAAACTGCGGCCACAAGTTCTAAGTACTATATAAAATTAAAATAAATAAACTATAATATGTAAAAATATAAGTTCATAAAATATTTTTATTTAGCATTTTAATCTAAATATATATGGTATACATTTTTTTCAAGCCCCATGACGCATATTTGCAATTTCTTAATTTCATAAATTTCTCAACAGTGGAATATAGTAAACTACAAAGTTTATTTTAAAGATGGCACACGTTAGTAACATTTGCTGACGATTGTAGGATACAGGGAACCAACACATTGCAATTTTGTATATTGCTTCAGAGCTCTAAAAGGCAAATTTGTTTACGATATCTTTTAAAAAAAAACTAATTATCATCTAAAACTTTTGGTTTTTTCGAAATCCTTTAAAACACGCTTATTGGAACTATATCTATATAAATAATAAGCATCTAATCTAAAAGTATGGATGTTTTAACTCTTACCATCTCTGAGATCTAGGAGTTTATACGCAAAGTCAGTCGGATCGACGGACATTGGTATATCGGCTTAAGGTAACATTGGGGAGTCTCCGATAACTACTTCTGTACATTTTCGACTTACGCATACTTAATATAAGCATTCCTTAAGGGACACGGTATAAAAATTCAACTTTTAAAGTTTACTTTTTGACCTACAAATAATAGTTAAATGTATTGTAATTCAATTTTTGTACTATTAATATTTAATCTAATATTATCTAATTATTAGATTTTGGATGTGTAGCAGTAAACATAATGTGTAATCCTTTTTGTTTGTCCGGACCCGAAACACCGGATACGTCACTGATGTAAGACATGAAAAAATTACAAATTTTAATAAATAATAATGGAAATAAATAAAAATTTCTTCTTGAGAAATTATTATTTTTTATACCCTGTACTGCATGGTACCAAGGGTAAATTAAGTTTGTGCAAGCCGAAAATGTATGTAACATATAGAAGAAGACGTCGGAGACACCCCAAAGTTACCTAAAATATGATCAGGGTGAATAGATAAGTCGATTATAGCCCATGTCCGTCTGTCCGTCCGTGTGAACGCCTAGATCTCAGAGATGATAAGAGCTAGAGTTACCAAACTTTCACATTAGATCCCATATTATTCCATAGGAGGCCAGTTTATTTTATTTTTTTGATATCGGGGATAATTTATATAGCTCCCATGGGGTGTTTGAGACGACCTCGACAAAAAAAGCGTTTTAGATGAATAATTCATTTGTTAATGAAACTTCATACAAAGCAACTACGAGATTTTTTAAAAGTTATCTAAGATTTACACTTTTTTTTTGTTTTTCACACTTTGAAGTCATTTTTATATAACATTTTGTTAAAACACCTTTACTTTTTTACATTTAATCTTAAAGAACTATTAATTCCAAAAAAAGTAAAGTCATGGTTTATTAAAATCGGTCGATAAATTTTTAAGTTACGACGCTTCTTGTAAACAAGAAAATTAAACTTTCATCGACAAAAAAAAAAGTTTTAGATTGATAATTCGTTTGTTCATCGTAATGAATTATCATCATCAAATTAAAAGAAAAAACGATTTTATTCACATTTTCAGCATGTAAAGATGGTGTAAAAAAAACTTGTTTGAAAAAAATTAAAACATTTTAGAAACCCTTTAAGAAAATATATATTTTTTTAGATATTTAGGTTAAAAAATTTTAATTTTTTAAGGCACCCTAGATTACAAAATAAGCCAGAAGTACTAAATAGTTTAATCACAATTAAATAAAAAGTTTCAAATACATTTCTTTTAAGCTTACAATCTAAAACTTAGGAAAATAAATATTGTTTTTAATGTGAATTGGCTTTTTTAAATCGTTGGGCCCGTTTTTATTACATTTCCGTAAAATTTGTGAGTTATTGTAGTGTACAAAGTGAGCAGTGATCATTTTAGCTTTTTTTCGCTGCATAAATTCATGTTTTAAATGTGCTTAAATTATTTCAAGTAATTTTTACTCAGCAGACAGTTATAGACGGCTATAAAAAAATAAGGAACTAACAAACGGCTTGCTTGTAAATTGAAATAATTCCAGTTTTGCCATAGATAACAATAAAAATAGTTTCTACTGAGCGATCACGACAAACAAGCACGCAACAAAAAGGCTTTCCTAACATTGTTCTAGAAACGTATGTATCTCTTTCGGTATCAACTAATTTAGATATGCCATAACTTATTGTAATACTAAAAAGCCGACTTATGTTTTTTTGTTTATTTTTTTATTTACAATAAATTTCAGATCTCGAAACCTAACTGTTAATTAAGGTTCCCATTTGGTTAAGCGTGATCCATACTCATTTGAATATTGGGGGTTTTTCCATTGTATTTTTTGTAACATTAACTAACCAATACTTAAGTGATTTCTTAATTTAATATGCAATAAGTTGATATGAAATTGGTTATATGCATAGTTTAAACTGTTAAATGCCTAAAAAAAAATTTATTGGACCACTTTTGTTATAAAATTTGGCTTACAAAGCAATTAACTTGATGTATTACATTAAAACTCCACCCAACTTTCCAACGTCAGCTTATCTAACTAAAAAAAAACAAAAAAAATATAACAATGTCTGAGTTTTCGTAAGTTATAATGAGCTTATAAATTGCAGTAAAATTAAATTTTCCTACTCCCAACCAATATGCAAATCGCCGCATGGAAACAATGTCGATCACACAGCGGGAGTTCAGGGAAAAAAAAATCACAAACTGCTGAGCTGTCTAGACCCAGACAGCCAATTAGTGGACACGCATTACTCTATGCTGTAATATTACAATCGTTTAATGAACCCAACAACAACTACAATAATTTGATCACAATGGCTTTGGTATAGGGCGATCCGTTGCATAAATCTGCAGGAAAGCAAAAGCTTTAAAAGAAATGTGCAACTAATAACTCAATTTGAGCTAAGACAAGTTGGTACGGGGGCAACAGCCAGGTTGGGTCCGGTCCATTGGCTTGTGACATTTTAATCATAAAAAAAGTTATATAATTAAGCGGCAAAAGAAACCTTACAAAAAACAACAAAGATTGCATAACATCAATGGTCAGCTCAGAGTTGGACAGCTGGGACAGTGACTAGATAATAAACGAGCATCTAGCATGATATGAAACATTAACAAATGCAGGCAGATGATCATTATATACCGACCATATACATGCAATATACTTGTGAGTGCCCCAAAACTAAGCCAAATCAAAGGTTGTATCAAAAGGTGCGCTTCACTCTGATTTGCCATAATCTAACACAAATTAAATAATAGCAGTGCGATCACACAAACGGAATGATTACGTGGTATATACTATAAACTTAATGACGGCCATGTTGACAATCACGGGCAAAATATATAATAATAATATATGATGAAAAAAATACAAATTAAGCAAATAAACGCCTAAACATAAACAAAAACAAGACATAATATGCTCTGAATGGCATATAGCTTAATTTATGCTAATATGAAAGCAAAACTTTATAGTTAAAAGTTAGTTAGTTACTAACTAATTCATTTTTTCCCAGAAAATTATACAAATTAAATTATATACTATTCACTAGTGTAAGGGCAAAATAGAAGCAGCAGGTTATAATTTCGAGATGTTTACAATTTATATAGACTTTAGAATATGTGAACCTCTCGATCTTGAGCACTCGTAAGACGCTACATTTGGGAAATTCCCAATATTAAATAAAAAATGCGAAAAAATACACAAAGTAAAATGTAATAATAAAAAGCCGGCCAACTTACGCCCTTAAACAGTTCAGTAAATTATAACAGCTTTATTATAATCTATTAACAGAGTTGTTCTATTTTTGCATATCCACTTGATCATTTTTACTGGCCATACCAAGAAGTTTTCGGGTTGCCTTACGTTTACTCCGTGAAACCAAAAGGTTGCAAGCGATCTATCCCTTCGATGGAGCAAAGACCCATACAAGTGGTTATTTGCATGACTAAGTCAGGGTCGCCAAAAAGCTCATAAAGGGCCATAGATCTTATGGCGTACACTACACTACTACTGCTACCCTCTTTACATATCGTATTTTGACGCTGAGGAACTTTATGATGTACCCTATAAAAGAGCTACACTTTTTTTTTTAGTTTTCGCCCAAATTTATTAATTTTGGAGAGCTTTGCCCAGCATTTTACTATGGCTTCGTTTATATTTTGGACTCAGCATTGATAACTTTTTGTTCCGATGTATCCCAAGGTTAAGAAGATCTCACTAGATCTTAAGTGGAATAATGTCCCCATTGATTGACATGGGGAAATTTCTTAAGAGTTGGTCTAATGGTAAAGTCAGTTTTAATAACAGTCGGAGTTTTAGCAACATCTTTAATCCTTAACAACACTAGTACACAAATTTTAAAAAAAGTCCTCAAGAGGTATGCTAAAATCGAATATGCAGTCAAAAAATTTTTTATTTAAAAAAAAACATTTTTCAAAATTAAAATAAAAGTGTCTTTACTTAAAAGAAAATATCTTAAAAGTGATTTTGATAATTTTACTACGAAACTGTAGATAATTTAACTACACATCGATTATACTTGAAACGTTTGAGCGCTATTGCTGCATTCCAATAAACTTTTTCGTAATTTGTAGCAAAGTTTTGAACAAAAATTCTATTTCGATCGTAAATTTAAAAATAAAAATGATCATACAGTTTTCTTTATTCCATAGCCGTTGAATAATTCAATTATCTACAGTCTGGTAAAAAAAATAGTCAAAATCGGTTTAGAACAACCAGAGATATTTATATTTAAGTAAAGAATCTTTTTTTATACCCTGTACCGTATGGTACAAAGGGTATATTAAGTTTGTGCAAGCCGAAAATGTATGTAACATATAGAAGGAGACGTCGGAGACACCCCAAAGTTACCTAAAATATGATCAGGGTGAATAGAGAAGTCGATATACCCATGTCCGTCTGTCCATCCGTCCGTCTGTCCGTTTGAACGCCTAGATCTCAGAGATGGTAAGAGCTAGAGTTACCAAACTTTCACATTATACTATATTATTCCATAGGAGATAAGTTTATTTTTTTGATATTGGGGATTAATTATATAGCTCCCATGTGGGTGTTTGAGACGACCTCGACAAAAAAAAAAGTTTTAGATGAATAATTCGTTTGTTTATGAAGATATCGTAACCAAATTTGGTATTCGAAAGTTTTTTATGGTTCCCAATCACTGTACCAAATTTGATCAAAATCGGTTGACTATATCATATAGCTCCCATAGTACCAATCGGCCAAAATAACTTTTTTAAAGAAAAATTCGCTATATTTTGTTTTTTAATAAAGATATCGTAACCAGATTTGGCGTTTGAAATTTTTTTAGAGCTCTTAAGCAATGTGGCAAATTTGAACAAAATCGGTTGACTATATCATATAGCTCTCATAGGTCCGATCTTCCAAAAAATCAATTTTTTAACAAAATTTGTTGTGTTTCGTTTGTTTGTTAAGATAGTCGGACCGTTCGTGAGTATTTTATAGTTCCTAAGCACTGTACTAAATTTAATCCAAATCGGTTGACTAGATCATATAGCTCCCATAGGACCAATCGGTCCAAAAACACGTTTTTTATACAAAATTCGATGTGTTTAGTTTGTTTGTAAAGATATTTGAACTAAATTCGGCATTCAGATCTTTTTTAAGGTATTTAATAACTGTGTCAAATTTTATTGAAATCGGTTGACTATATCATATAGCTCCCATAGGAACGATCGGTCAAAAAAAAAATGTTTGCTTAAAATTCTTCTCTTTTTGGATTTTTGTAAAGGAACCGGATTTTATTGCAAGCTAGTGGTACCGGGTATCCCAAAGTCGTCCGCGCCCGACTTTACGTACGCCATTTTTTATACTCGAAAAAGGAATTTTCAACTTAAAATTTTTTGTTCGGTTTTAGGGCGCCATTTTACGAGAAAACCATGTGGAGAATACATTTTGCTGTAAACTAGTGTAATATCGTACTAACACATTTGGTACATCGTACTGAACCAAAACCGACATATATATAATTCGAAGTACGCTTGGTATCACGGGTATTAACCTATCACTTGCAGGTGTTTATACTTTACGCTTCTGTTTTAAAGTCCGCTTCTGGGTATTATTATTTAAAATTGCAGGTGCGGGTGGGATCGACCAGATAGACTACGAACAAATAGAAGCACCAAGTTTACCCAAAATATTTGCATCGTTCGTTACTCACTTTACTTTGGCGTCTACCCCCCTCGCACAACAATTCAACAACAAGTGTTTAGAATCCGGTTGATATAATATGATTAAGCTTGTCTATTCCTGCGTGTATCTGACCCCTTGGCAAAAATTAAGCGGTTATCATATTCAATAATAAAAGCACATAGCCGAGAAATGACACAACTGGCACCTTAAAACTATACCTAATGCGTAATTGTCAAGGTCATTCAAAGAACTTTAAATTTTGTCTGGCAAAAGGCAAAGCTACTTCAGTAAGCCTAGTAACCAGATAAAAGTTGGCATTTTTCCTATAAGCAAGCCCTCTGTTTGCACAACCTTCTACCGAATGTCGAAAATCTTCATTTTATTTGTATGATAGTCATTCCCCTGATTGCACCCTATAATAACACTATTTTAAATTAAATTTATTTATATTTCTTAAATACATGAATTAAAACTAATATCAGTCATATCCTTCATACCATGCCAGCTCATTTTAAGAATGTCATTTTGGCAAAGTCTTTGTCAAGCATGATTCCCTAGCGTATACGTAATGTTAGTGCAGAGCTTGGAGAACCAACCAAAGCATTAAATATTTCTCAGCATATTATCGGCGATTAACGTTGTCAAAGGTCATGAGCATTAGAAAATTTCATATACATAAGCGTATAAAAACAAAAATTTATTTATGTTTTTTTATTTGTATTATTATGTGGTTTCTTTTGATTATGCTAATTTTTGTTTTGATTAGCGGATCGCGGGGTTTAGTGGACAAATAAAACAAACAGCTGCCAGCCGGTGGAGCAATCAAGATGAACACTTTTGTTTGTCTGTGTTTGTACCACTGTCTGTCAGAGTGTGTATGTGTGAGTGCCTAAGTGCAGTTGGGGACAGTGGCAAGCAGCTGTGCCCGCTGCGGTGGTGTCCAATACAATTATTATAGCGAAAAAAAATAAATGCGAATCGTGAAGGTTGGTGGCCGATCATGGCATACACTGTACGCACTTTTCTCTAAGAAAAACAAATTTTTCCTTCGCCAAAATTTGAAGTCAAATGGTTTCGGATTGCTATAATTTTATTTTTCCTTAACTCAAAAATTACCCAAAGTCTAGACAGAAGTACCATATTTTGGCATAATGTCTTATCGACTTCTGCATGTTTCTTACATTGTTGCAGTCTATAATACCCTTCAGCCAATGATTACAGTGTATAAAAATGTATAAATATATGAAAAACAAAAAATGAAAAATATGCTAAAGCAAAAGCGAAAAGTTAATGTTTTTTTTTTCGTAAGCGCAACAAGTTTTTTGTGGTGCAACAACAAATACAACAATATCGCCCCCACCAAAAAAAAAAAACTGATTTGATCTACGTCAACTGCAGCTACAAACGACGCTGACGTCAGCAGCGACTGCGACTGCGCAGCTGACGAGTCGAGCAAGTTTTACAGATTTACATTATAATTTATGTGTGTAAATGTGTGGTGTACCTTTAATTTCGATGTCGAGCTTTTGTTGCGCTACACAAAAAGGTGATAGGCATATCGATTTTATAATCATCGCATAAGTTTCGGTTCAGAAATGAAAACCGATTTGGTTGTTACTTAAAAAAAGATTAAAGTTTATTATTTACAAAATAAGATATAAACTGGAAATTTTTAAATATTAAACCAAATCAGTCACTTTTTTATGGAGACGTTCATTTGGTCGTGATTAGAAGTATGAAAATGAACATCTGTTTTATATATTACCTCTTAATAAAAATAAATTAATAGAATTGATACAAAATATTGTTGTCTTTTGGTTAAAAAGCATCGTAAATGGGGTTAAAAAAAAACAAAGTTAAAATTTGAATTCAAATTGTTTTTGAGCCCGAAAAATGAATATTTACCTATAATAATGATATGTTAAGTTCCAAAGTTGTGAAGTTTTATGTACCTATGTAAAGGGTGAAATGTGGCTTGGCAGGCCCGATTAAGTATATACTATATACTTTTGATCGGCATCATTAGTCGTGAGTCGATATGGTCATAACAAGCTGTATGCACAAAACGATCTCAAAGGCCATAAGCGCTAGATATTGAGAAATTTTTTAAATAACATGCGCTTCATCGGATATGGTGGTTTCAATCGCACCTTTAAAATACAATTGTAAACCTCATCATCATCTTATCATCATCATATGAAAACTTTGAAAATTAGAGGAAAAAATTGTGGTTTTTAAAATCATAATATTTGCAAAACATTTTGGGAAAAATCTTCAGGCAAAAAGACCAGTGTGTAGGCCCATGTAGACTGAGTTAAAAATGATTTTTTTCTGCTCTTTGAGGGTACCAAACTCGAGTACCCCGCAACAGTTTTTAGAAATTACTTTACTATGCACTTTACTTTTCATTACCAATCGGTGGATTCAGGTTTTATTAAAATCTGAGGGAAATCGCGCGTGTTAAAGACAAAAATTGGTAAAAAACAAGTTTATTTAGATACAGCTTATAGGTATACTATTACATATAGGATAAAAGCTTATTTAACTACAGTGCGTTTCATAACTATAGGACAGTTTGAAATTTTTTTTCAAGTTTCCTTTTACAAAAACAACTTAGTTATGAAACGCACTGCATATAGCAATTAGGCCTTAAGCTTACAAAATAAAAAATAAATATATATTTTATTATATTGACATTTTTGCTCTATTAAATAATCTTTTAAATAGTTGAAATGGTTTCTTTGAGATGTTTGCAATTCTTTTTTAAAGGGCCTGTTGTCTGCGCCCTATGAAATATACAAAGAAATTAAAGAAAATTAAAAATAATCTTTACCTATTAGGGATAAAACTCCTACTCACTTCCGCTCCAATTCTCGTTTTTACAGAAAATCTAAGTATCCATGTCTCTCTTAAGAAAAAAAAACGTAGAAAATTACGATTAAAATCAGAAGCGAAAACGGTTGAATTGTAATTATTATTTAAAGAACTCATCAGCTTCGAGTTTAAACTGGTTATCGTCGAAAACAACTGCATATAAGTAACGCTTCAAAAAAAAAAAGAATGTGTGATTCCAGATACCTAATTGAATTACTCCATGTTTGCACATTACTTTAATAAATTAAATTTTGAAGGGCACCTTCTCAATATATTTCATTCTTTATTTAGTAGTCAATTCAAAGTTACTGAAAAACTTTTAAAAGAGTTTAAGACTTGCTTTTCTTATTAAGACTATTGACTAAGTTCCTTGAAAAACAGTTCAGAATGAAAAGGTTCGTTTAGAGAGTAGATATAACAAGTAAATCAAGTTATTGACTTTTTATATAATTCTCTCATCCTGACTTAGGGTAAACACTCTTCATAAGTGTTTATTGTGCATAACTTAAGAAACGATTTTCTGTAGTCTGTTTAAGAAACAATAGTGGGTTTTTGTTTGTTTATTCATGGTTTTGTTGATCGTATAAAATCATTATTTTCAAGTTGCAAATTACAATTTAAAAATAATAAAAAATTTATATTTTTTGTTCTTGCTTTATTGAACACGTTGATAGGGCACTTATAATAATTATCAAATGCTCTATGTTATTCGTTTTAAAAAAGTTATCATAATGGCGCATATATAAGATGCATTATATATTAATTTACCTACATTGCAATATCATCGTTCTGTAATAATTGCCCTTAATTGTTATTAAATTATTAACTACTTTTGTTAACGAGTTTTGCTAAGATTTCCAACGTACAAAAATATTTTACATATAGTATTAGAAGGTTATTGTATTGAATGTAATATAAAAACCATCATAATGGATCCATCAAGCTGCTTACTTCCAATATTAAATATAATTTATATTCTGTTTCTCTTTGCACTGTTATAGAGTATTATAATTATTCTTTGGAATATAACAGATAATAGATATATCCACAATTGTCCAAATATAATATAAATTCTGTTCCTTTTGTTTTGATACTCTACTTAGATTAGGACGAGCTTTCGCATAGTTCAAAAACCTAAGAATATTTAACAACTTCGAAACTTTTTTATATAATTGAGATACAATATAATCTTAAGATTAATTTAGAAAAGCGCAATTCAATATTTTGAAAATGGTCGGACATACGACCAAAGACTTATGACTTTTAGTTTCTGGGCCCAACTAGCTCGCTATAAGTCTATATGCAGTCTATATGCCTTTGTCTATTTGGAGAGGGATTGTAATAAACGGTCGATCAAATTTTAAAATTTTATCGTCTAAAATGGAATTAAAATAGATTCTTTCAGAATACTTTCCAATTACAAAATCTAGAATTTTTATAATGTGTAGCGACGGAACCTCATAAGATAATTTACTAAATAAATTTCATACTGCTAGACAGAAGTAAAAGCAATACAATAATAATTATTATTTTTTAATAAGAAAATATCATAAGGCCAAGACCAAGCTGGTTGTATTAAAATACTACAAGGTTGTTGAGAACAGCATCCATTGTCTATGTCGTGAGTGTCCAGGTGAGAACTGTGGAGCTGGAGTTTTCATGGCTGCCCATGAGGTTCGTCTATATTGCGACAAATGCAATTTGAATTTTGTTTTAAGCAAGCCAGTAGAGGCCATATAATTTAAAAAAAAAATGTGTTTTTCCTTTTTTTTAATTTCTGTATGCAAAGTAGGATTTCAATCTAAAATTCAAATGCGCCATGTCAAATTTCCAATTCTATGCAGCTTTTGGTAAATAAAATTGTAAATGTAATTATTCTCACTTAAATTTGTTATGCCTTTTACTTGGAATGTATAACGAATTATAAAATCTTAAAATTATAGGATTTAATAAACAGCTTCGTTTGCATATTTTGCTACCTAAAAGACTGCGATAGAAATTCAAACGAATTTTTTAAAGGCAAAATTAATGTGTCTATTAAATTAGACAAATAAAAAAATTTGCAAAAACTTTGTTTAATTTATAGAGATCAAGATTGTAAAAAAAAATTAAACAAAACTGGTTCTTTATACCCTATAGAAAAGACAGAAGCCGGTGTCTCAGATCATCTTTTGTTTAAAACAAGCGATTAAGTCATGTCCGTCTTCAGAAACACCTAGTTCAAGACTACCGCAAGAGCTAGGGATACCAAATTATATCAGTAATCTTTCTAGGATAATCTCTTTTAGGTTACTCGCCTTTGATTCCAAATAACAAACAATGTATACTTGTGTAGTTTTTTCTAAAGCCTAAAGACTTGGACATACCCTTGGATTTTATAGACATATATGTGCTGATAAATCAGTATGTAAATAGTTGAAAATAATTTGGTGAGGAAAGGCGAAATGATATTGTAGTTGAAAATAATTAGGAAAGGTCAAAAAAGGCACAATAATAATGATGAAAAGTTAAGTTTGATGATGAATGATGAAACCAATTTTTTTTTCCATCCCCTCCATGGAGCTTAAGGCTTCAACAAGAACTTTCCACCGAACTCTGTTTGGCGCAGTTTGCTTTGCTGTGTCCCAGCTGATGTTGTGTTGGGACAATTCGTTGAGTGTTGTACGATGCCAGGTTGCCTTTGGCCTTCCCACTCGTCTGCTTCCTTGGGGGTTCCATTCCAAGGCCATCCTGACTATGCTGCTTCGGTCTTTTCTCAGAGCATGGCCAATCCAACGCCACTTGCGTGTTCTTATCTGGTTACGAATAGGAACTTTATTAGTGTAGTGCCATAGTTCCGCGTTTAATATCCTGTTGGGCCAGAATATCCCGCATATAATTCTAAGGCATTTGTTGACGAATGATTGATATCATTCTCTGCGGGGCCAACCACGTTTCGCTGCCGTACAAAAAGATAGATTTGACGCTCGCATTGAAGATCCTCAGCTTTGTTCTTCTGCCTTTTTGCTAGTTTCTCCATATGCGGAATAAGCGTTCAAACGCGGATCGCGCTTTGCTAAGACGATTCTCTATATCCTCATCCACCCCACCACCGGTGGAAATTGTGATACCAAGGTATCCCGCAGATGGTTATGCTACCTTGGCTGCTGTGGTTGAGGCGCATCGCTTTGGTTTTGGATGCCTTTATCGAGAGTCCAACTTTGCTGGCCAGAATCTCGAGATCATTCACTTTGGCTTGGATATCACTTAGTTAATAAGAGATGAGACAAATGTCGTCCGCGTAATCCAGGTCTTCCAAATGACTGGTGAGACTTCACGTAATCCCATTCCTAGACCTGCATATATCTCTCATAACCTCATCAACTACTATATTGAATAGTAGTGGTGATAGGGGGCATCCTTGCCTAACACTGGTGCTTGTTTGGAAAAGGTGTAGTACCGCCAAGCCCGCATCATCGTACATCGCTTTTAATATTGAAGTTAATTTTTCGATACTCTTTTGACTATAGATACTTTTCAATAAATGACATGTCGAACTCGAAATCGAAATCCCAAACAGGCATGAGGAACTGCTCCCTTTTTTTATCGGAAGATTCGGGATCGTTTCGTTTATAAACAAAATCGATATCAACCCTTTTTCTATGAACTTTTGTAAAATTATAATATACGTGTATTAATTTATTTTAATCGAGCTACACAATCGTAAAAGCATTGTATTAAAGCCCACCATGGACATTTACAATGGAAGTACATTTACATTTACGTCCCATTGCGAATTTTTGATGGAAATAAATATGATATCGAAATTAATTAAAAATTTAAAGCTGCTTCTTTACTGCCTACAACCAGTTTACAAAGAGGAGCTATTATTTTCGTAGCAGATATTGAAGGGTATTCTACAGTTGCGCAGCTCCTTGACTATATTAAATTTTTATTTTTAGCTAAATTAAGTTTGCAAAGCAAACAAGTGAAGTGAGTCTTATGGAGCAAGTAAACAAATAATATGCTAATCAATAGTTAATAAACTTTAAAAACCATTTCACCAATGATTCACTAAGGCGTAGATGCTAAAACAGGTCCATAAGACCCCAAAGTTTTTGTCATTGCGTTTTAAGCTCCATAAAGCGCTTACGAATCGACCAACTACAAAGCACACAGTACAACAGACAGAAGTAAGCGATTGTTAATGGATTGCTGTATCTGTGTGTGTTTGTATAGCTGTGTGTGAGTGTGTTTGTGTAGCTGTGTGTGAGTGTGTTTGTGTAGCTGTCTGTGTCTGTGTAGTTTTACTTTTATTGTTGTTTTGATATTTTTTGTTTTTGTTTGTGCTTTGCTGCTGATCGTGTACATAAGCCAGTAAGTGTGTATGTGTGTTTGTGTGCTTTTTGCAGCGCAACAAACGAAAAAAAAGTTTTAAATCTGGTAGAAAAATCTGAAACGAAACGCGTTTGTGGCCTCAGACGGCGAGTGGCAGTCGTACAATAAAGACGTATTTCGTAGCACTACGGAAATCTGAAAAGTTGTCTGGCCAACTTTTTAAAACCACAACTAATCAAGCAGCAACAAGCAATAAAATACAAGAAATTTTTTAAACCTTTTGAAAAAAAAATCAATACAACTAAAAAAGAGCTCCTTTTACTTTTTGCTAATATTTAAAGCCATTAACGTAAGTGTTTAAAGCAAAAGTGAAATTATGCAAAATTCAAGGCGCAAAAAGCCACAAAAAAAAAATAAATAAAAAAACAAGACAAACAATAATGAATACTAAGAAACCCAGTGACGTTTTTCGAAAGTGCTCAAAAAATATTAAAATGGTGTCAAAATTGCAAAGACCTTAAAAGAAATGCTAAAAAAAAATAAACTAAAGCTACTCTAGAAATTGTCGAGTTTTATAACTTGCTTAATTTTAAACTGTTTTTATAGTGCTTAGATGACCGATAAGGATACAGTATCCATGGCTACCGTTCAAATGAAGCCCGAATATGCGGCTAGCGAGGTCTATAGCACCGCCAGCGAACCGCCACCGGTAAGTAGTGCATCCAGCTCCTAGCTGCTAAATCTAAACTAGTCAACTAATTATACACATTTTGCTAGACTTAAACGTAGCTTACCTAAAAATTTTCATAAGCATGCAAGCAAATTGCCTTTAATGCGCCAAATTGGTGCGTTTTTAATATTTTGGTTATTATTTTTTTTTTTGTTTTTGGCGCAACTAATTACAATTTGCCTGGCACTGAAAAGATTTAACTCTGGCGTTGGTATTTTGTCTAGCAATTATTTGCGCCACAACTATACATAGTATATAGGTACATAGTTAGCTCTGCCAGCTGTGCATTTTATATAAGCAGCAAATGTGACCACTGTCCATAGCGCCGTACTTTGTACTACTAACTTTACTCTCGACTTGGCCAATTGCGCCGTATGTAGGTTACAGCGCTTGACTTGACGGCTCAAGTCTTAAACTCTAAGCCACTCAGACCAGATTTCCACATACATCTGTACAAAATGCCAGGGTCACTTACTTGGCACAGCGGATGTATTCGTATGCCGTCTACTATATACTTATATGTATAATATATTGCGTATACGCCATGCAATCGCCTTGTCTTTTGAGACTCGCTGCACGCAGCCTTAAAACGTGATCATTTTCAAAAAATTACTTTGTCAACGCATTTTACTTCTGATCCGGTTGCCTGCTTAGGCAATTTGTTTAACTCAATCAGTCAGTTAACCCTTGTCCATATAATAAAATGCAATTTAAAAAAAAATACATAAATTATTATATGCCTGCTGATGGGATTGCAACGTGCACAGCTTTCGCAATTGCGGCAGCCAAAATCTCTGCACAAGTCACAGACTGTGACATTTTCCAAATATCACGCTAAAGTTTATGGACGTTGCTTCTGCTTTCTGCTGGTAAAGTTTGGCAATTTGAAAAGTTCAGCTAACAATTGTCAGCCAAGTGTGAATAGATTTGTGCCCATTTGACTGGGTCCATTAGGCTTAACCGCATTTCAGGTACCAACCAGTTAAAAAACATTTAACAACTAATGCAAAAGTCACGATTGTGCTGTGCTGTGTACTATATATCGTGTTATATCTTCATAATGAAAAAGTCAAACAACAGTAAAATATATATGCTATATACTTAGGTATATATATGTATATATATTGTACAATATGGAAACTAGTTCGTGTTGGAAAATTTATAGGGAAGTACAATCAAGTCTAACTAATATATGTCTAGTTGTATGTAGGTTGATTTCAATTATTTTATATTTTCTGCAATTGTTGCAAAATTTGCATAACCACTTTATTGCAAATGATTTGTTAAGCAGTACTTGTCAGTCAGTCTGTAGGTTTAAAGGCTACTTATGGCATAAGAGTAACGAAAGCTTGGCTTAATAATTTTGCTCTTGAAATTTCCATTTGTTGGCATAGGTAGTGCTTAATTAGACATGTATAAAAGTTTATTATTATCTTAAATATTCTTTACAAAACCAGGATTTCTAAAGTCGATTTCCAGGCAAGCAGTTATTTGTTGCATTAAGGAAAATTGTTTAAATAAAATAAACTCTCTATAATAAAATTTGAAAAACAACACAGTGCAACACACAAAATGGAAACAACTTCTCTTTGCGCAATTTTTCGAGTACATATTGAAACTAGAAAAACCCCATAAGGATTTTGCTCAAAGTCATCAATAAGGCAGTTTTTTTATATCCGCAATTTTTCCGCTCAAACCTGATTTTTTGAGAATAAGACCATTTTTATGGAGTCTACATATCGTAGACCAATCGGAATTTCGTCTACATGGCATTGACTCTCATCAATTAAAAATATTACAATTTAATAGCAATAATTTATGTGGATTATAGCGTAATAGGCTGCTAGGAAGGTTTTTCGAACTTTTTGAGGAAGTCTTAAAATTTGTTTAGTTACCGGCATATCCTTAGCCGAAAATGTAATATTTATTACTTTATGGTAGGAATCACAATTGTTTTAATTTTAATAATACAAAAATTATGAAAATTGCATAATAGCTCTTAGTTTTCAATTTTAAAAATAAAAATTATGAAAAAATTAAAAATACGTCTTACAACATAGCTTTAGTACTTTAACTGCATTTACAATACATACCTAGATAAACAACTTTTAAGTCCTTAAACTAAGATAACTGCCACAAATCATTAACCTTTTGTTTCTTGTCTTTTTCTTATTTTATGTGATCCATTGTGTCCCATGTGTGTGTTGTCCAAAACACCCAAACTGTTCCCTCAAATCACCACAAAACTTACAAACCACAAAAAATAATAATAATTTTATGTGTTTACACTGAAAACCCATTGAAATGTGAATGTAAAACGTGCGCCCTAATGATTGACAAACAACCAAAACTCTTTAAAACTCTTAAATTTCTCCCTTGCACACAAAAACACTTAAAATATACTCTTACTTGAAATCACAACCCACAGTTTGGATTGTTAAGCTTTAATCATCAGGTTTGTCGTTCAAGTCTTTTGTTTCTTTTGCACTAAAAAACTAAAATAATCAACCACACAAATATTGTAATAAGCATACAAAAAATAAACACAAAAAACTCATTAACAGTATATACCCAAGTATACAATATTGTATATATAGAGAGATGTCTATGCAAGTGCCTAACATTCACTTTGGCAACAACTCTAATTCAAATTCCAACTTCAAATTACTTCAGTCTACTTCACGCCAACGATAATTTTGTTGGCTTTGAAGATGACGGATCACTTTCGCAATTGCATTCGAAAAAATGAGAAAATGAGCCGTAAACGCATCCAAAGACAATGCAAGAAATAAGCTGTAAAAACTGCACATTTCACTGCACACACACACGAACGCACACATACACTTATGTATGATAGACAGTTGGCTGCACCCACACATTTACACACCCAAAATAAATTTAGATATACACATATATATAATACTCTGCCGGTTTTCACCAGACATATGTGGGCTGGCCAGTTAGCTGTCTGGCATTTCCTTGATTTTCTATGTTTTTTATGAATTTTGCCTTTATGGCTTATTTTCTCATTTTGCCTTTTAACTGCTTCCTGTTATGCAATATACGCCATTTTGCCAAAATCTCTAAAGTTTTTTGCACTCTTCTTTAAACTATCTGCAACTTTACTTAGTTAACACTTGTTTGTATCTTTGAAATTTGCTCATAACTAGCTAGACGTAATTATTTTGACATTAAACTGCAAAAATTCGCACCTCTTTTTCTATTGTAGCTACGATTTTAGCGGTTTCTCTGATTAGTCTTATTGGTTTTTCACATTTGCACAACTTATATAAGTATATAGTATGCTTTAAATGCTACACGAAAGTCAGCAAAGCAAATATAAACATATCATACATATTACCATATGATGTATAAGTCATCGCTATTTCGCAAAAAGCGTCAAAAACTGGTTGCAGCTAATGGCTTAGCAGTTTTGAGTGCTACCAATATTAAACTTGCATAATTTCTGCGTTTTCCAGCTGATGAGCCAAGCTTTACGCTTAATCAGCTGTGCTAAAACTGTTTTAAACAGCTGTTTGCATTATGCAAGTTAATTTGTGGCTTATTTACTTTATTAACGTAGACATATAAAATTACAGCTGATTCAAGCAGTTTTTTTTTTCTTTTATATTGTTGGCTTTTACTTTTAAATTTAACTTTTAAGCTGACCTTTTGTCACCTTGCACCAGCGTTGCATTCACAACGTAATTAGCCAAAAGTAAACGTGACCCCAAAAATGGCCACTAATACTGCCATGCACACAAGGTCAATGCTTTTACTGGCTGAAGGTCGTTTTCAAAACCAAAAAAAAGCACGTAGCAATTACATATCAGCTATTTGGCAATCATTATCATTAGACACAGCTAAATGCCGGCACTAACTACTTTTAGTTAATATTAATATTTTTATTGATTTGTTTTTAAAGTTCAAAGTTTAAAGTTTACAATCTGCAATTTTTCAGGCCTACAAGCGTCAGGCGAATTCGGTGAAAATTGCCAAGATCACCGCTTTTACCATCATTGTATCCTCGTTTATCTTGGGCGCTTTTATTCTGGCCTCATCTTATTTGCAAGCCAAGGCCTCTTGTGATCAGGTGCAGGCTCTGGACTCGGTGCTAGAGAAGGAACTTATGCTGGAAACACTGCAGCAGGTAAACAAGGTAAGTGTCCCTTTGTATATATTTACTGCGCTTCAATGCATAAAGAGAATCCAAAAAAAACAAAAAAACAACAACAGGTATTTAAAATCTAATTTTGACTGACATTTCCGACCGCTTCTGATATATTGTATTATGCTACAAATTTATATAAAATTACCAGTATATTGTTAGATAATAATAGTATTTTTATTTCATCGATCGTTATACACGCCACAACGTTGTAGTAATTGTTGTTGTTTGACGATTAGCAGCCACAACAGCCGAATATTAAAGCAATTTATGGATAATTACCGGAAAATGTACCTCTGCCCATAAAAAAAAAAAAATTTCATGACTGGCGTTATTCATTTCTCGTTAAATTTTTTGTCTCTATATGTATTAAAAATTTTGGAGTTGAATTTTATAAGCAAGCTTAAAGTAGCTAATTGGAAGAAAGCATAAAATAAGATTATAGATATTGATAGTTAAAGAGTATATACATAGTTCCGCCAAATTTCTAATTTCTATCAAGATCGAAAGAAGGTTATTTGTGGCAGGCACGATAAACATGTAATATAAACTAGAAAAAATCACGACAGATCTTACAGGTGCAAGTCACCTCTGCTTAATTTAACAGATTTGGTTGCCATTTTAAAATGCCAATAATTAGGTCTACTCATAGACATCCCTTTATTAGTGGAGATATTTTTCATCACGACTTGTAACAGAAAGATAGTAAAAAGTCGTGACAAGCAATATACAACAGTTTGGTTAAAAAATAGTTAAACACTTTTCTGATAAAACGCTAAAAAAAAGTCAATACCTATATATGGGTACCATAAATCGATAGAAAGTGACTTTTATGAAGTGAAGATGAGTCGCAAAACTAAAAATTGAAAAATATTTGTTATAATATTTTTGTTAGATATTGTGTAACATGTCTCTTTAACATTTTTATGCTGATGTTCAAGAAGTAGACATGTCTACAGTGACTCTTATTTTTATATAATATACATATGTACTCTGACAAGCTCAGCTACGATAAATTGAATACGTAAAAGATTTCGAAATGAATATGAATGACAAAAACTTGATGCAATTATATTCAAATGCAAGTTTGCGTGCTTCCTTGAGAAAATAAAATTTCACTCCATGCTTGTTAAATGTAATATATTCATAAAGCTGTAAAGCATATGGTAGCTGTATATACAAGGTGTGTGTTTAAGGTGTGTATTGTTAAAAGATGGCCGCATAAATATTTTATAGCTATGTATATGCCATATTCATATAACAATTTAAATTAAATAGCATTTCTGCGAGCTTTAAATCAAGGGTTATATGCAACGTAAAGTAATTCGAAAAACCACTTAAGACACGGTAACTCCAACGCACGTTACTTTTATAAAAACTATTATTATTTTAAAATTTGCATAGACATTTTTGCTGAATCATTAAAAGTGTATTTATTCAATCAAGAGCTAGGTAAATAAAAGCAAAATATGTAAATAGTCGTGCAATGAAAGTAAATTTCAATTTCAATACAATCGAATTAATAGTCATAATAAATATGTATGCAATACAATTAATTTTAATGATGAAAATACAGGCAACAAATTGTATTTGTTTGAATGTTTGACGCTTTGGCGGTTTGACGACTTGAATACTTGATTAAAGACTAGCTAGCTGCATTTGGCAATTACAATGCGCACTTGAGTTGATGACGATGATGATCGTGATCATGATTATGTTGATAATGATGCTGCGCGCTGTGGCAAGTTATGGCTTTAAATTACAAATTACAGCTGCAATTCAATTTGGCCGACTTAGGAAAGGTTATTCAACTTGCTGCCTTGTACATAAGGCTTATGTAAAGCGACAAAGACAACAAATACCGCAGCGACAATAGTTGCTTACTGTAAAAGCAGAAAACAAAAACAAAAACAAAAAACAGTTGGTAATAGAAAAAATTCAATCAAGCGAAATTCCCATAATTTGACGCTTAAATGGACACCAAAATGGTAGAGTAGTTGCAGTCGCAGTCGCTGCTGCTGCCGCAGTAAACGTCGCAGCTTGCGACATAATCACAACAACGATTGCACATCAAACGGGCGCTCGAAACTCAGTCAGCGAACACACACGCACAAGATGAACTTAACCAGTGACGTAGATAGCTACACATAATTACTACGGGAGTTAGTTAGTAATAGCAAAGCTAGAAAATATGGTTGCCAAAATGGCTGCAAACATTTTAAGAAAATGTTTTGGTGTATAAATATAATATAATTATTATTATTCTGAACATTTAAGTTAATATTTTTAGACTTGATATGACATCTAAGAATTATAGAACTCGTTTATAGGCTGCAAATTGTTTTATATAACAATCAAAAGTTTTTAAGCAAAAACAACATGTGTACGTTGTCCTTCTATCTTTCAAAAAATATTCCTTTGTAATTGATCTCAATCTCAACATTTCCTATGGGAAGATTAAACTATACTGGCTTACTTTATCTACTAGACTCCTAGTTTAGAGGATTTATCTGTAATTGCATACCCTCTATCTAGTAGACACATCAACATTGGCCTACGCCACTGTAGTTAACACACAAAGTGAAAGCAGCAAACGAAAAAACAGCAAAAACAACAAGCAACATGTTGCAATGCCTGAACAGCAGCAGCAGCCACCAGTTAGTCAGTGAAGCGCAGCCGCAACCAGACCTTATAGAGGGCGTGTGTGGGATGGAGAGCGGGTGGGTGCCGTGTGCCAAATGCCAGAGATCAGCTGCAGCAGCTGAAATCCAAACAAATGCACATCGTAATGCAAAAATTCACATTTTGCTGTCACTTTTTCAAAAAAAAAACAAAAAAAAACAGCAAAAACAAAAAAACAGCAAAAACAACAATAACCGCAATTGCAGCAAAAATGTTTACAAGCCAAAGCGGTTTATTTGTATACTCTATAGAAGAGTGTTGTGTTAAGCGATTAGTTGGTAAAGAATAAGTGTGCAACAATTTGGAAATCGATTTTTCAAAGAACGAGAAAGTTAGGAGCAGTAACTTGATTTTCAAAGAACAAGAAAGTTAGGAGGAGTAGCTTGCCACAAATTGCATTTGATGGACAACTTTTATGATAACGTAGGTTTTGCACTCAGTTTTTTAATAATTCAACTTTTTATTGGTATAAAGTCAAAAATTACACAATCTCATAAATATTTTTTGTTTGAGCTTCGGCTTCGGTATATGCATAAAAATAGGGTTAACAGAGGGTTCGAGTGAAAAAAGCGGACATTCCACAACCGACAGTTTGTTATGGAAAATTGGCATTTAAGAGAGGCGGCAATACAAAAAATATTCAGAATAAACGCTCACAAAGAATTTTTTATGATTATAGAGGGGTTTCGTTCCTTATGATCTTACACCTCCAAAATTTTTCAAAATGCGCTCAACTGCGGGATTTTTTTGCCACTCTAATCCATTTTTATGAAAAGAATACTTAAGTACATACTTGCTAAATGATATGATAATATATATGATAAAAATAGATCTGTCTAATGGAGAAAAAAGCCAACATTTCTTCAAAAAAAAAGAAGAAACGACAAAAACAATGGAACATGGTCGCTTAAAAATGGACACACATGGTCACCCAAAATTAAACTCAAAACTTAATACAAACTATACAAAAATCGTCAACCTTAGAGCGACTAAAGGGTATATTATAGTCGGTATATAATGCTTGTTGCTGGCCCAGTTACTTTGTATTTGCTTTTGCCGGCATTCGTCGTTTGCCGTGCAAGGCGCCGCTTGGCACCGTTGAAACCACAAAGCCGCCAAATGCACAACGAGTAAGACACAAACAGACAGAGAGACAGACGAACAGACATACAAACAAAACGACAAACAGACAGGTAGACAGAGAAGACAAATGTCTTTAGTGCAATACACAGAGATTAGAGATTGTGGACAAAGACGTTGAAACGCTAGGGGGGCATAGGTGCATAAAGCGAAGACGAGTTGACTGTTTGCCATTTTAAGAGACTTTGTTTGGCGCTGGCAAGTTGCTTGCTTAAGTCTTTCGTATGGCACCGCAACAACAACAATAACAACCATATAGCCGCTGCTGCTTTTAGCTGTGCTGCGATTATGTAATTATGTACACATATACATATATACATATAAATATGTGCATAAATATATACATAGTGTATATGAGCTAAGAAATAAATAAATATATAAATATAATTTATTTTCAACGCTGCGCTTTGTTGCGCTCATAACTTTTGGGCCGCTTGTGTAAATTTGTTGCCACTTACTTATCGTACCTTACGCCTCATGAATTTATAAGCAGTTAACGCAGCTACCTCACAAAACGCACCATCAGATCCAGCTTTATTATAGCTACTATATACTCTATAACTGTAGGAATTATAAGAGCTTGGAATTGTGAATTTAAAAAAAAAAAATGGAAGCGAAGTCGGTTGAAAATTTAAAACTTATTTGAACTTAGGACTTCTTTCAAGGTATTTTCACAAGACTCTATATCTCCCATTAAAGTTTTCAAATACAAATTTTGGTTCAAGTAAGAACTTTTTATAGGGTATACAGTGTATGCCACTACCGTGTACCGCCTCGACTGATTCACATTTTTTTTATGCAAATTAGTTTTATATTTTTTTCCTTTTGTTTTCATTGATTGTCTTAAAGAAATTTTTTTTGTTTTGGTCTGGCCTGCGCCATAGAATTTCAATTCGCAAGACTTTACGTCAATTCTAAAAATACAATAAAAATATACTATATACTGGGTATTATATATTGCATGTTTATATACACTTAAGTAGGTTTTTTGTTTTGTAAGTAATAAATGGGGTTTCAAGTGTTGGCAGCTTCCCGTCGAATTGACTTAAATGCCGACTTAATTGCACATAAAGTGCGCGCCACGTTTCATTTAAACTCGAATTTAATCATTTAATTGGCATCTTAATGTGTGCCACAGTCTCGCTTACGTGCACAGCCTAAGATTTTTGTTTTTATTCTTCCAATTTTTCACAACAAACTAGGTAGAAGCTCCGCAATATGAGCTTCGTGTTCTCTCCATCTTTTAATTGATGTTATCTTGCTTGGCCTTGAAATTTAACAGCACAAAAACGAAAAAAAAACTAAAGCTTCAAACCTGACCGACTGACTAAGTTAATTGACAAACCAACAGACTGACAAACTAAACACTTTGTTGTTTTGGTTGCCAAACGGGTTGGCTTGGTTTTATTTTGTTTTTTTTCGCAGGCTGTTGTTCAAGTTGTTGCTTTATATATGCGGTTTTGGAGAAATTTTTGTTTCAGCCGAAAAGCAATTATGTGTCATAGGCAACTGCTCACATGACTCCAGCATCTCCGCTTCAGTTTTTATCTCAGCTCAATGGTAAAAAAAAAAAAACTAATTATTTCTGGGAATAACCCTACTAAAAAGTGTTTGGGTAATGAAGTAGTTGTCAAAATGAATATTCTTGAAAAACACGCATAAACAATCACGAAAAGACAGTCGCAGTGTTAGATAGTTTTTTTAAATTGTATCCGTCTTCGAATCGCCAACCCCCTCCCTGCTTAGATAATAAATGATAAAGAGCAGATGTTTTGAAAAATTAAGTAATTTTCATAAATTTTTTCAGCGGTGTTGTTCGACTTTTTCGACGAATTGATGCTGAATAGTCTTTTGAAATATGTTTAATACAATTTTTATAGAAAAATTTTGAGCCCAGCCCAAGCTGTAACTTTTTTTTCACAGCGCATTGCGCTGACCGATATAAGTTTGGCTTAGAAGTTTATGAACGAAAGATTTCAAAAATTTCTTTACTATAAAAAAAAATTAAACAATCAAAAACTTTTTTTTTTAAAATCAAGTCCTTTTTTTATTCCACTTGAAATTGTTTTTGCGTACTCCGGAAAACGATTTATTATTGTCAATAGTTTCCTTTTAAAATAAAAAATTCGTTTTAGCTGTCGTTGGCTATTTTTTGGGTTGTTAAAAAACTTTAAGTTGTCATAAATAAAATATATACTATATGTATAGTATAAAATATGTACCTTTTTAAACCTATTTTAATGAATCGTTTTAACTTTTCTTGCAACAAAACATTCGGTTTAAAACCACTTGAAAAATTTGGTTTTGGTGAAATTGAGAGAAGCAAATATTTGATTTCAAAACGAATCCGAATAAAAATTTCGAATTTGTTTTCCGGAGCCCGGCCGATTGTATCGCCGGAAGTCAGCACGCTGCACGTGTAATGATAGTAATAAGTTCAAATGAACTTAGTTCAGATGAACTTAGTTCAGATGAAAACGGAAAACGAATTCGAAATTTTTATTCGAAGTTCATCTGAACTTATTACTATCATTACACGTGTAGCGTGCTGACTTGCGACGAACTGAGGTGCATACAGGACATGCAAATCGCTTTGAAAACTTTCAAATATAATTATTCGTATAATCTTAATTGCAAGTGCAAGCAATGTATAAACAGTAAAATGTTTTGGGCCACGTCGTCAAAAGCGTATACAAGACGATTTTCGATTTTTTTTTAAATAATTCAAATCGACTGAAATCATTAGATAAATACTGACCAAGCTTGTAGCAAGATAAAAAAAAATTAATTAAATTTTGTATATTTATAAAAAGTTATTTTCTGCAACAACTTTTTTAAAACGTATGCTATGTATTTTCGTTAGACAGTAAATTAAAAAAATTAAAAAAAAATTGAGTTTTTTTTTATAAATTGACGAACTATAATTTCACCTTACTTTGAGTGATAAATTTCATTACGCTTACACCAAATGAACCAAACCGTTTTTAAATTTCATTCATCATCCAATAGATTTTAATTTGATATTGTAGTAATTTTCTTGCATCAATTGACGAATTGTAAGAAACAACTTTTTTAAGGCATTATTTTTTCATACATAATAAAATTCTTGAAAACCAAATTATCAAAGACAATAAGACTTAATATCTTTCTTGTTTACTGTCGCAGAAACAAACTTCTACATTTTCTTAATACGCCAAATTATATGGTTATGTCATTAAATGATTAGTTTAACGAGTTCATTAGTTGCAAAATTGCGCATACGTCCTGTTGTTCATTACATAATAAAGAATAAAGCGTTGCGGCGCATCTGCCAAATCACTGCCGCCAATGTCAAGTGGTTCCCATTGTTGTATTATCCAAAGTCAACGCAATAAATAAAAACTTTATCAAGTGCATGTCTATCTGCACCGTCATGTCGTCATTTCCAGCAACTACTCTGATCATAAATTATGCGAATGCTTACTGTGCTACACTTCAGTGGCAATCACATGGCGATGTGCGGGCGTCATCATCATCATTAACATTAGCAACATCATAATGAGCAGCAGTGCCCCATGGGCAGGTAGATCACTTAAAACCTAGAATGACAAAGTCACCGCATTGAATTAATGAGCTTTGAGGCATTGTTTTTTTATATATAACGTAAACCACATATGTACGAGTATATAAGAGTGCACGAGTATAAACCAATGTACCTTATATTTAAATTTTTGTGTTGTGGCCATTGTGGCTGGGCGTGAAGTATGCTTAGCCATGGCTATAAAGCCCGGCTAAAACACATACACACACACATAATTTATTTGTAATTTGAGTTATGCTTGTATTGTTAGCTGGGGCTGTAGCTCAATTCTGTTTGGCATTTTAACAACTACTACAAACAAAAGGTTTATTTTACAAACATTTTACTTTTAGTTTCAGTTTCAGTCACTGCTGCGTCGTCTGACGTCGTTTTGTATGTAGGTTGGGGTCAAATCTCTACACTTGCTCATTAAATGGCAGAGACGTCGTTAGTATTATGGTCTGGTGGGTGTAAGGGGCTCTCATTGAAACATGTCATTGTTTTAACGATATTTCACAAGTCGAACCAAAAAAAGACATTAAAAAATTTGCGCGACATTTGAGCGCAATGAGCTAAGATCTTTCGTAGCTTCGACAATTTAAAAAGATTTGTTTTGTTTTGCTTCGTTTTTTTTTTGGTAATCACATAATTGGAAACTAGAAACGAAAAAACTAAGAGGCGACCTTGAGGCACATTACTTCCTAGCCAAACAAGTTTCTGTTTTTATTTGTTTACACTCTTTTTTTTCTGCATAAAAACTGAATATGTATATAGAAAATCGGCTTATTATATTTACTCTTTTTTATGATTTCAGGAATTACCACGCGCCGAAGCATTGCTGGGCAAAGAAGGTACTGACGAGGTGGACTTGCAGAACCTAGAAGAGCCTGTAGTCAAGAAGGAAAAGGAAACAAAGACCAATGCTGAGGAAGAAGAGCGCAGCGAACACGACAATTCTTACTCTGAAAGTGATGAAACCGAAGAACTTTCGAAGTATCCAGGCAAATTGCCACTCGAGCTGGACTTGAGTGATTTGGCTGCGGCAATTCTGCGCAACAACAAGAAGTAAGTTTTGTATAGTCTACAAATGCTTTTCCCAAATTCAATTGCTCACATTTCTTACTTTATCTGCTACACTTAAAAAAAATTCATATATTTTTTAATTGTGATATAACGAGTTTTGACTAGTTTTAAATAACGCAACATGAGCTAAAAACTTTTTACAATTTGTTACGCAACTTTGCAGATCCCGCATGAACTGCGTCGTCGAGCGCAAGCATGCTGAGGAAATTGTCGATACACCCGCCAAGACTGTCTCTTTGCCATTTGGTTTGAATTTGAACACTGATCCCAAGAAGGCACGCATCACAGGCGAGCGCATTTCCATTTTCTGCGATGGTGGCGACGATAACAAGGATTCCAAGCGCCAACGCGACGAGGATGAAGACTCTGATGAAGACGTTGAGCCTTTGCGTCCCATGTTCATTCCCTTCCAACGCGTGCCTATTCCCTTTGGTCGCATGCCCGATCAGATGCCTCTGACCCATATGCCACAGCGCATGATGCCACCAGCACTTCAACAACAGCAGTTGCCACAACAAGGTCCTATTATCATTCGCCAGCTGCCTCCTCCATTCCAGCATTTGCCCATGCGTCCACCTATGCCACCACAAGTCATGCAAGCACCACGCATGGAGTCTCAGGAACATATGCAGCCACAGACTGTTCGCATTCATGTGCAGCAGATTCCCTTCAGACAGATCCACATGGCCGATGATGTGCCCGTGCAAATACCCGCTCAACAGACACAACCCCAACAGCGCGAGATGCCACAAATTCAGATTCAACATATGCCTTTGGGCATGGCCTTGCAGCGAGTTGGCATTACCGCCGATGATTTACGTAATATTCAGCGCATGGCCGAAGATCGTTTTACCGATGAGCTGCGCCGTCTAACTGCTGAAGAAGTTCCCGACTCTGGTGAGAATGCCAGCTCGAGCTCTGAGGAAGAGGATCATGAACATGCCAACTCTGATCCACCCATGCCTCAGCAGCAGACCAACGCCGGTGAACAGCGCACAACTGTCTCTCAGCCACCACAGCAACAACAACAGCAGCAGCAGCAGGAACAGCGTGAAAGTGTGGAGCAACAGGCTCAGGAAGCTCCAGTCCCACACTTGCAGGTGCAGCGTCTCATTCTGCAACCTTTGCCCGAGCAGCCACGTGACACTATGAGCCCACCCATGCCCGATCAGCCACCACAAATGCAATTCGGCCGCATGGTCTACGGACGCAGCCTCGCTCAGCCCGTGCGCATTCCAGTGCCCATGATGCAACCTGAAGGTGCTGCTGCGCCTTCACAAGAAGAGTCGGAGCGACCACACTGTGAGTTAACCCCAAGAGAGCTGTATTTAGAATTACTAATATCGAATCTATCTCTTTGCAGTCGTTCAGCCTCGTTCCGTTTAAGTAACAACAACACCGCGCCTGTGATTGCTGCTCTACGAATCGAATCTCGTCGTTAATAATCAACTTTATCTGTGTCGTTTAAACCCAGTCGATTCGAGACATCTCAAAATTCCTCTATGTGTAGCAGCCCAAAACGCCAAAAAACGCAATCAGTTGTACTTCCGCTGCGAAGATTTTTATCACATATGTATATCTATATATAAAATAAACTGAAATTGTTTGAGTTTTGGCCCTTTTAATCTCTCTCTGTCTGTCCCCCTGTAATCTTATATATACTTATATACTTTCATTTAAATATTGTACAATATATCTATGTATGTGTAAAACATTCCAATCGGTCCAAGTTGTGTACGTGAAAAAAAAAGAAAATTTTATTTGAATGTTTATTGTATTATCTACAGTTTTTTTTATAGATTTTTGGAACGTTGTCCTTTTTACCAATAAATCCGATGAAATTTGTACATAAATTATTGTATTTTATTTGTAATTTTTTGTAGTTTTAGTAAATTAAGTAAAGAAGATAAATACAATCGAAAACAAAAAAATGTAAATTTTATATAAAGTATTTGAAGCGAATAAATTTGTGGATAATTGGAAGTCAAAATTAAATTCGAATGTTGACAAATCTTTTTTGGGGCATATTCAGAGATGGCAGTTAATCGAAACTGCTTAAAAGTCAAAAATGCACAATTGGGACGAAAGTTGTGAACAGGATTAATTCTCAAAACATATTCAATTTAATGTAGTGATAAAAGCCCTGTAATTGGAGAAATTCAGGCCTGACTCTATAAACTCACTTCCATAGCTTAAAGAATGCATTCTCGAAGAGTTTATGTTACTCAGTTGGGAGGCGAATATTAGACCGACACCTAGCAAAACATATTTTATAGCCCGTCGATTGCCTCCACTGTTTGTCTGCTAATATAATACAAGTACTCATTAACAATTATAGTTTTCGTAAACTGTTTATTTTTTACATTCGTAAACATACATAATTGTGTCTCTTTATGTTTTGCTCTTTTTGTTACTTTTAGTATTTTTTACATTCGTAAACATACATAATTGTGTCTCTTTATGTTTTGCTCTTTTTGTTATGGCTTAAATTGCGGTAATCATATGTTTAAGAAATTTACATTTGACGAAGCTTAGAGTTAAGTTTACAAACTGCAATTCGTAATTAAATATAAAACCTCTTCATCTATAAACTTTTTTTTGTCATTTAGAAACACATAAGTAATAGTGTATAGTGTATATTGCATTGTGTAATAAAATGAAAATTCGCATTCATTAAGTGTTCATTTTTAAATTCGTAAATATATACATAATTGCGTTTCTTTACATATATATGGTTATTTTATGTTAGCGCTTATGTTCATAAAATCTCGTGTTTCGTCTTATTATAAGATTCACGAAACATTATTCGTAAAATAAAACATTTCTTACTACATTTTTTCGTTTTATATATTTCTACTTTTATGTATATACAATTTGCATGTAAAAGGAAACAAGCAATATCAACGTACCTTGGCACAGCAAGGACGCACAATATATATTTTACATTATAATATATGTATACATTTAATTTTTAATGTTTTTTGTTTTTTTTGTAACGTATGACTAATTATAAGTTGCATTGACGTGGGGCCTCTTTGCCAGGATTTTTACAATTTAAATACAGCACAATTAACACAAAAAATTTGTTTGAAATCCAAATAGTAAAAATATTTTAAACATATGCAAGTGCATGTTTTATTTTTAATTAATTGCACAGTTTGGGTCTGTTTTAGCGATGGACTTCATATGTTTAAGCTTGAAATATTAAAGGTGTGAAATTGTTTAGATAATGTTTATCAGCAAATACACTTGACATATAGATTTATTGTTAGCAAGAAATAAATAGTGTTGGATCCAATTTCTTTTTCTCGCCTATTGACTCACTCACTTTTATCACCAATTGTTATTCTCATGCAAATTGTTGTAATAAAGCTGTAACAACGCGAACGCGAATAATATTTAGCAATATACTGCATGCCGCACCATTTTTTTTAATACGTACTTATTCATCATATAATTAACCATTCTCGCACAGGTGTCCCTCGCAATTTCCCCAGAAAATGCAGTTGCCTACGCCACTGTAGCAGATAAGTGACACTGCTGTAAGAAACACTAGGCTGCAAATGGTGCATGGTTTGCGCTCCAGAAAGAACCCTACTAAATAGAGCACTATAAACATGACATGCGTTTCCATAAGTGCTGGATTCGTTGGCTTTGGTATTAGTAGCACTGGTAGTAAACATTGTAAACAGTACATGATGAATGGGTGGCGTTGACGTGGACTTTTGTGTATTCAATTCTTGATTTTGTAGCTGCAAACGATTAGAGGGTTTTTTATGAGAGTTCTATAGTTATAAATAGTGTCCTGGGCAATGCTAAACGAGACGTCAGCAACAACTATAAACCGTGCTGCAGTGCTCACGGCCACGGCCGCGAAATTAGTAAACTACAAACTTACCTCGCCAGTTTTACTTTAAGACTTGCTTGCAGCTAAATAAAGCGATGGTTTTTGTGCTATCTATTTTTAAGTTATCTCATTTTGTTAAAATATGTTTTTGTCGCTCAACATTTTAGTTGTAAAAAAAAAGAAATACTGTACTATCGATGTTTGTTTGCGATGAGCAAAAATATGCATGCACCTATCGATAGGCAAAACCAAAAAAAAATTTATTTCTAAATTTCCTAAGTGTCATAGATTTTTTAAATAATACAAAAAAAGCAACAATTTTTTGTTGTTATTAGTAGATAACTACTAACACTATCGAATTACATTACAATTCGATTCTGTCTGTTATCGATTTCATCGATGCTCGGGTTGCTCATCTCTAGTAGGAATAAAGCGATTTGGAAAAATAGAAAAAAAGTAAATATGCAAACAAAAGCGAATTGATATAGTGTGCACGCGCGCACGGACTTTAAATTGTATCCTAAGTTCGTGCCACTCAAAATCCCAAAAAGTCTTATTTATATCAATACACGTAAAATAAAATGGAATGTTCTTGGGCTGGGAGAGGTGAAGTATGCTGCCAATAACCCGCACCCACATTGATTATTATATATTTTCGCCGCGAATAGCTGTGTGCAGCTCAGCGCCATTTAAAGCATAGAAAACGAAAAACTACAATTAAACGCAGTTGCTGCACTCAGAACTTGTTACTGAAGCGACTCAAATTAATGTTAAAATGTCATCTAATCGATGTAAAGGCGACTACTCCGTCGCTGATGGTTCAGCCAAGTTGGCTGAAGAATTGCAAGATGGTGACAATAGCTTGGAGCCAGGCGAGTTAGTAACGCCACCCCATCAAGGCAATACAAGTCCAGCTATGATGCGCGGCGGACAGGATGCAATACTGAAGAAATCACTGGCCAAGGACGTCATGAGCAAGACATTGCGCAAGCTATCACAAATCGATACCGATACTTGTGAGGAGAAAGTGCGTGCTATTTTAGAGTTGGAAGCCATACGACGCAAAGAGGCCAAATCTGGAGATAGAACAGAAGTGCACTCGCCTAGACACATTACTGAAAATGGCAGCACAGGTTCTTTGCCCCAGAGCAATGAAAATGAAGACAGTGAAGGCTTGTACTCCGACACGGATTCCTCCACAGACGAGACCAAAAATGTTGAGGACGTTCAAAAGGCTCGTAAAGAGAAGCGTGCCGAAGCTGCGGCTGCATTAACGCCTGGACAGTCATTAGTACCGCATCCATTTATCAACATGAATCCTTTACGGTTTCGAATGCGAGTGCCTTGCTACGGTCACGATTTTCCACGTAGAGGCTTTATGCCACGCATGCCACGTGGCGCTATGCGTCCTTCCAGAGCCATGTTTTTCAATAGGCCAATAATGCCGTCTGTGCAAGGAAATCGGCTTGCAACTCCAGTTGCCACAGCGCCACAAAATGGATCTGCACCTTGTGTGTATGGTCCAGCATTACCACCCGCTGTAGCAAAAAATACGTCTCCAGGTAGCAATCAGGTACCCAGCCAAGTGCTAAGCATAACCCGTTTAAAAAATTCGCAATCAGATTTAATGTAAGTATATAACTTTTTTAAAGTAGTGTGTAAGAATTTACTCGCGCTAATATCTTAAAACTACTTATTTATTCAACTATAGATGGACAAAAACACAGCCAGCGGTGTCTTTCATCTTTAAATTTGTATCACAGTGCACTAACCGGCAACACAAATGCTGCGGGCAAACATCGGATTCTGAAATAGCTGCTACCCCCAAAAAACACCGCAAATCTAAAGAAACGCAAAGTGAGTCCCATAGAGAACGCTCCAAAGAGCGTCGTCAGCGTCTATCGCATGAGAACGTCAAATCTAGCTACAAATCCAGCCGCAAGTCCAAGGAAAAAAGCAAAACTCGTAAACTGGATAGAAAAAGACATGTTGACAGCAAAGTGGACGAGTTGCCAATTGCCACTGCCCCGGAAGAACTACGCCTGACCCCTCCAATTGACCCAGCAAATGATGGTCTTAAGACTTTCGATATTTTTGCCGAATCGCCACCAAGACTGACTGCACCATCTACAACAACAAGTATCTCATCCAAAAAACTACCGCCTCCAGCTAGCCAAAATTTAAGGCAGATTGCCTTAACCCCGTCAACGTCGATTGAGTGTAGCGGAAAAATACCAGTAGAACGCAGCACAACGCCACCTTTAAGGGACCTACATGTTGAGACGACAAACAAAACTGTGGAGCCCAAGGCGCTTCACAAAGCCATTGAGATACACAGTCGAATTGATGCTTTGCTACAGGACAATGACTTGCATTTGGAAGCTCTGCTGGCCACAAAGGAACAACTTCTGCGCAAGACTAATGAACACAAGGATAAAAGTAGCAAAGAGTCAGCAAAATATATTGAAATTACAGAAAACGCACAAGGAATAAAGCATAGTGATCGAGACATAAAAATTTGTCAAAAAGATACAAAGGTAGAAACCGTTTTTAACCCTGAAACTATACGTGTTAAACAAGAACCCAGAACGTCAAGAAATAGCACTGACAAAAGTAACCGACGTGCTGGTAGTGAGAGTATATCAAAGCGTATCGATGCGAGAGTAGAGATAAGTAGAGTTCGCAAGCCAGACTTATTGCAAACTCATTCACCAGAACCGCATGCTTCTCGCCTTTGCAATCCTTTCAAACGCGAAATAGTATTAAACGAGCATCAAGTTCGCCATCGTACTCCACCTTCAGAAGAACAGTGTCGCACGAACAGTCATGAAAAAAAACGAACAGAAGATTCCAGAGAACGGGTACACGGCAAAAGATTTCGCGATCCCGACAGATCGTTCTCAAGAGAACGATGCAGTGCTCAAAGTAACGGCCTGCACGCTCGTGATGAGCTGCGATTTAAGGATACGCATTATAGAAGTCGCTCCAGGGAAAAAGTGTTCAGTACTTCTCGTAATGCATCGCGTGCCAGCAATGACCAAAAGAGTTCTGATAAAACTAGCCGTAGCAAAGAATTAGCGGAAAAAAAAATTAAAGTAGAAAAAAACCGATCGTTAACTCCAACAAGGCCATTGAATCGTACGCCATTCAGCGAAGTGTTTATTAAAATTGAACGTGATTTAACGCCTCCGTTACCCAAAACGGCTCATCGCCTTACATCACCTCCCGAAATGACAAAACGTGTGAATGATTCAACAAATAACACAGAAACTTTTATAGTGCCAAAGCAGGAACAGAGCCCCGATACTGATGATTACATAGATAATTGGGAAAATGATGACTCATTGGCTGGCGAAGGTTCTACGCCGAAGAATACAGTAAAACCCACAACTGTGCGACATTCTCAAGAAAGTGACAGTGACAACGATGGCGAAGATGGAGACGACGTCGGCGAAGATGAAGATGATACTGATGATGACGATGATGATGAGGACGCTGACAATGAAGACGAAACAAGCTACGCAAATAAGCTCTGGAACGCCAACAGTACACCGCCGCCTAAGGCAAGACTCAAAGCAGATTCAATACGTTCAGAACCTTTACCGGTTTTACCTAGTACACCGCCAGCCAAGACGCTTATAAATATTCAAGAACTCTATGACAAGTTTATGAAGAGTATTAATCCAGATGAAACAGCTGGTGCTGCTACAACTGAAGAAGGCACTAAGCCTAGCAAAGATGTAAAAACATCCAACAGCAGCAGCGAAGTCTCGAAAAATAGTTCCTTAAGCAATTCTACTGCCGAGGAGTCTTCCTCATCAGATACAACGAGTAGCAGCAGCTCTTCCGAAGAAGACGATGACGTAAGAGTTACGGAATCGGAATCAAGCACAGATGAGCAAGCCAGCACTGATAAAGACTATGCAGCTGCTTTTATAAAAAGCTCCACACCAGTATCAAATAGTGCAATAGTAAAAGAGGAGTCAAGCAATAACAAACTTGGGGTCAGTAAAAATGAAAGTTTTAAAAAAAACAATGTCAGTAAAGACTTGCGCAAGCTTAAAAGCCTGGAGGACAATTTAGCACGTATACAAATGATGCGCGAAAATTATGACTCGGGCGACGATCTTTGTGAGGAACTGCTTAAGATGGAATCTCTATTCCTTATGCAAAAGAATGCCATTGTGGACAAGTATCGTAAGCACGATTTTAAATTGTCTGAACAAAAGAAGCCTGAAAATGAGCAGACGGAGCCCAGAACACCAGAGAGGTTGCACTCACCGGTTAACAATATATTCGATTCCAATCGAGAAGCCATTAAGCTAACTATATCACCCTTAAAACTAACTCGGAAACCTGCAATTTTTGACAAAGACAATGATGAGCCACTTACAATGCAGCATGCAACCGATGCTGAAGAAAAAGATTTTACGGATAAGCTAGCCAGGCCTGTGAAAGAAATAGCCATTGTCAAGCCAACAATACTAGACACCAAGTCCAAGCGATCCAGCTCGCTCAGTCGTCGACGCACACATGAACGTTCTCGTTCACGTGTTCGCACACGACGTAGCCCAGTCACACGCACTCGATTAAGTCGTAACAAAAAGGATTCTCGTTCCACAAGTCCGCGTCGATGGCGAGCTGCCTCGCCACGTTGTGCTACCCGTTCACGTTTTGCTAAACGCTTGCCGCGCAGTCGTAGCATAAGCCGCAGCAGAAGTCGCAGTAAAAGTCCCTATCGTAGACGACGCTTAAAATTTGGCGCTGGGCGCAGACGCAACTCCTTGTCACCAATACCACCCAAGTCTTTGGGTCCACGTTCTCCACCACCCCCGCAGCGAAGACGTTCTTATAGTCGCGAGCGGTACTCTCGCTCACCGTTGCCTTTTAAGCCCCCGTCCCCGCCTATGCGTCGTAGTTGGTCTTCGTCACGATCACGTTCTCCGCCTGGTCGTAGGCGCACTCGCTCTCGCTCACCGCATACCAGATCCAGATCACCACCCTTTGGTAATTATTTTGACGAAAGGTTTAATTACTACTATAACATGTCTCTGCTGCACGGGGGCGGAGACGATAACACCAGTGACTATGGGAACTGTGCAGCGTATGCTGCGTACATGGACTCTACCTACAACATGTCTCTAAGCACAGAGGATGCCTATGCGCACATGTTTGAATACACCAATATGCAAGCCATGGGACCACAGACTCTTGAATATCCGCCTGTCTACAGCGATATGTATGGTGCAGCATTGGATCCAGCAGCTTCTGCAATGGTAACAACACCAGAAGTATTATCCAAGGCTCCTGTAGCCGTGCAAAAAGGAAATGTGCTTGAAATTGTGCCCTCAAATGAACCTCCGACAGACGTGGTACCAGTCACAGAACTTACACCAAACAAGGAGCTAGTGCAGCAAAATTTAATTGCATCGGTGGAACAGCCTGAAGAAGAAAGGTATGTTAAGCGTATTAAATACACTGAGATAAAAAATTTATTTAACAATTAATTTTTTTTTGCCATCTCATAATTAAGCAAACCCAAGCGAAAACGCGTAAATTTTGTGGACAAAGTGATGCCCAATTATGATAGTGATGGAGAGGATCGCAAAGTCGTAACTAAGGCTGTTGAGCGTGTGCTTAAGCTAGTCAGGGAACGCCGCTTAAAACAGCAACGGATGCGTGAAGATTTGCTAGCGCTGCCAGCACCACCGCCACCGCCTACACCTAAGCCTGCGCACTTGGAGAAGGCCATACTTGTGCGCAAAAAACCAAAGGTTCATTATTATCATTTTGAGCCATTTAGAGCGCGCATAGTGCGTAGCAATTCGCGTACACTACGCTTTCCGCGCTTTGATCCAAAACACATGGCCATGCTAATGAAATCAGGTTGTTTGCCAATGCCACCCTTTCCTTTCCATGGCCTAAGACCGCCTCATGCAATTATGAAAGCCGGTATGCCACTTAAACCCGGTCTGCTAAGTCAGAACATTATGCGTATACCAACGCATCCGCCGCCGCTACTAGGCCAAGTCATGTCAGGCTCGGCAGCACCACCATATTTTGCAACTTATATGCGCTTCCGCCCGCCGGTGCCTTATGCGCACGGAATGCAACCTATACACCTTCAATCAGCGGCACAGCCGATACCTGTGGTGGGACAGACCTATAATAATTTCCCGTTAAGTCCAAATCCAGTGTCGGTAATGTCTAGTGCAACGCCACCCGAGCTCCAATTATCTCTATCACAGGATGTGCTCATACAGCCGCTTCAGCTTGCACCGCCACAGCTTTCGCCGTTACAAGCAAAGCTTACGGTGAATCCTATACCGACTATTAAGGAAATAATGCCTGTAGATATATTGCAAAAAATTGGACCGCTGCCGAAGACTCTAGATTTGGATGGAACTCCTAACGTAGAAGAAGCTGATGCTGATTTCAAGGAAAAGGAGATAGACACACTGGAGCTAGCAATACCTAATTCGAATGCTGCCAGTCTTGTGACGGAAAACGTTGTCATGCCTACCGTAGACAGCGTTTGTCAGCAGCAACTAGTGGAGACTCAATAGAACCTAAAAAACTAGAATAATTTATATGGAAAAGGAAGCTTATAGATAGATTTTGGTTTACCATAATCTTAGTTGAATAACACAGACCCACAAAAGAAAGTGATCTGTTCTTAACATTTGCCAGGGCTACCATTACGAATTTCGAGGCCAGCACCAGGTTCTGGGATAAAACTTCTCGAATTAAAACTTTATGGGGCTTTCGTGGAATATTTGATTATTTTGCTTCATATTTGGATTCTGTGGCTCAAAATAGTCCTCTTGCATGTTAAGTGGAGACCAGATTTTTTTTTATTTTTTGGACCTGCGATATGATTGTATTTTTAATACTATTCAATTTTACATAGTTTTCATTTAGCTAATTAATGCCCATTATGTATCCTTGTATTTTATAATTTACTGTGACTCATGGCAATCAATTATGTGTTTAAATTTTTTAACAAGCTGCATTTATTTTTAAGTCTTATTTTATAAGTATGCAACAAAATTTATTTAGTCATCTTGATTATATATATGTAAATCAGTTATACATATTATATTATGTAGTCCATTGATTTCTAAAAGAAAATAAAAACTGTAAATACAATATATACAAACTGTATCAAATATTAGGTCTTAAAGCTTTAGTCATATTTGCGATAATTTTTATAAAATAAATATAATTCTATGAAAATAAAAATGAGCAAAAAAGTTTATATGGTTAATTCGTAATATAGTGGATTCGGGGGCCCATTTTTTACTTTTGAGTTTGAACCATAATAAAAGGTAGTAAACGGCATACTTTTGATATTTTTTGAAATGTTTTGACACGGAATTAAGAGCTTATAACCTTTTTGATGAGGTGGGAGAAAATATCAAGAATTTTTATAATAGAAATTAAAAGCAACTTCATTTGATTTTTGTTGATCAAGACGACACCATGCCACTGCACAACGAGTACCACTAGTGGCGAACTCTGTAAATATCGTCTAATACAAAATAGTTATTTCAGGTTGTTTTATTTAGAAAACTAAGTATTAATAGAAATGGATCATTTACAAATTCATATGGGAAATCAATAAAAATGTTTCGTTACTGGTTGTAATGGGGAGAGTATCGCTGTAGCCAGGCCTGTGAAAGAAATAGCCATTGTCAAGCCAACAATACTAGACACCAAGTCCAAGCGATCCAGCTCGCTCAGTCGTCGACGCACACATGAACGTTCTCGTTCACGTGTTCGCACACGACGTAGCCCAGTCACACGCACTCGATTAAGTCGTAACAAAAAGGATTCTCGTTCCACAAGTCCGCGTCGTTGGCGAGCTGTCTCGCCACGTTGTGCTACCCGTTCACGTTTTGCTAAACGCTTGCCGCGCAGTCGTAGCATAAGCCGCAGCAGAAGTCGCAGTAAAAGTCCCTATCGTAGACGACGCTTAAAATTTGGCGCTGGGCGCAGACGCAACTCCTTGTCACCAATACCACCCAAGTCTTTGGGTCCACGTTCTCCACCACCCCCGCAGCGAAGACGTTCTTATAGTCGCGAGCGGTACTCTCGCTCACCGTTGCCTTTTAAGCCCCCGTCCCCGCCTATGCGTCGTAGTTGGTCTTCGTCACGATCACGTTCTCCGCCTGGTCGTAGGCGCACTCGCTCTCGCTCACCGCATACCAGATCCAGATCACCACCCTTTGGTAATTATTTTGACGAAAGGTTTAATTACTACTATAACATGTCTCTGCTGCACGGGGGCGGAGACGATAACACCAGTGACTATGGGAACTGTGCAGCGTATGCTGCGTACATGGACTCTACCTACAATATGTCTCTAAGCACAGAGGATGCCTATGCACACATGTTTGAATACACCAATATGCAAGCCATGGGACCACAGACTCTTGAATATCCGCCTGTCTACAGCGATATGTATGGTGCAGCATTGGATCCAGCAGCTTCTGCAATGGTAACAACACCAGAAGTATTATCCAAGGCTCCTGTAGCCGTGCAAAAAGGAAATGTGCTTGAAATTGTGCCCTCAAATGAACCTCCGACAGACGTGGTACCTGTCACAGAACTTACACCAAACAAGGAGCTAGTGCAACAAAATTTAATTGCATCGGTGGAACAGCCTGAAGAAGAAAGGTATGTTAAGCGTATTAAATACACTGAGATAAAAAATTTATTTAACAATTAATTTTTTTTTGCCATCTCATAATTAAGCAAACCCAAGCGAAAACGCGTAAATTTTGTGGACAAAGTGATGCCCAATTATGATAGTGATGGTGAGGATCGCAAAGTCGTAACTAAGGCTGTTGAGCGTGTGCTTAAGCTAGTCAGAGAACGCCGCTTAAAACAGCAACGGATGCGTGAAGATTTGCTAGCGCTGCCAGCACCACCGCCACCGCCTACACCTAAGCCTGCGCACTTGGAGAAGGCCATACTTGTGCGCAAAAAACCAAAGGTTCATTATTATCATTTTGAGCCATTCAGAGCGCGCATAGTGCGTAGCAATTCGCGTACACTACGCTTTCCGCGATTTGATCCAAAACACATGGCCATGCTAACGAAATCAGGTTGTTTGCCAATGCCACCCTTTCCTTTCCATGGCCTAAGACCGCCTCATGCAATTATGAAAGCCGGTATGCCACTTAAGCCCGGTCTGCTAAGTCAGAATATTATGCGTATACCAACGCATCCGCCGCCGCCACTAGGCCAAGTCATGTCAGGCTCGGCAGCACCACCATATTTTGCAACTTATATGCGCTTCCGCCCGCCGGCGCCTTATGCGCACGGAATGCAACCTATACACCTTCAATCAGCGGCACAGCCGATACCTGTGGTGGGACAGACCTATAATAATTTCCCGTTAAGTCCAAATCCAGTGTCGGTAATGTCTAGTGCAACGCCACCCGAGCTCCAATTATCTCTATCACAGGATGTGCTCATACAGCCGCTTCAGCTTGCACCGCCACAGCTTTCGCCGTTACAAGCAAAGCTTACGGTGAATCCTATACCGACTATTAAGGAAATAATGCCTGTAGATATATTGCAAAAAATTGGACCGCTGCCGAAGACTCTAGATTTGGATGGAACTCCTAACGTAGAAGAAGCTGATGCTGATTTCAAGGAAAAGGAGATAGACACACTGGAGCTAGCAATACCTAATTCGAATGCTGCCAGTCTTGTGACGGAAAACGTTGTCATGCCTACCGTAGACAGCGTTTGTCAGCAGCAACTAGTGGAGACTCAATAGAACCTAAAAAACTAGAATAATTTATATGGAAAAGGAAGCTTATAGATAGATTTTGGTTTACCATAATCTTAGTTGAATAACACAGACCCACAAAAGAAAGTGATCTGTACTTAACATTTGCCAGGGCTACCATTACGAATTTCGAGGCCAGCACCAGGTTCTGGGATAAAACTTCTCGAATCAAAACTTTATGGGGTTTTCGTGGAATATTTGATTATTTTGCTTCATATTTGGATTCTGCGTCTCAAAATGGTCCTCTTGCATGTTAAGTGGAGACCAGATTTTTTTTTATTTTTTGGACCTGCGATATGATTGTATTTTTAATACTATTCAATTTTACATAGTTTTCATTTAGCTTATTAATGCCCATTATGTATCCTTGTATTTTATAATTTACTGTGACTCATGGCAATCAATTATGTGTTTAAATTTTTAAACAAGCTGCATTTATTTTTAAGTCTTATTTTATAAGTATGCAACAAAATTTATTTAGTCATCTTGATTATATATGTATATGTAAATCAGTTATACATATTATATTATGTAGTCCATTGATTTCTAAAAGAAAATAAAAACTGTAAATACAATATATACAAACTGTATCAAATATTAGGTCTTAAAGCTTTAGTCATATTTGCGATAATTTTTATAAAATAAATATAATTCTATGAAAATAAAAATGAGCAAAAAAGTTTATATGGTTAATTCGTAATATAGTGGATTCGGGGCCCATTTTTTACTTTTGAGTTTGAACCATAATAAAAGGTAGTAAACGGCATACTTTTGATATTTTTTGAAATGTTTTGACACGGAATTAAGAGCTTATAACCTTTTTGATGAGGTGGGAGAAAATATCAAGAATTTTTATAATAGAAATTAAAAGCAACTTCATTTGATTTTTGTTGATCAAGACGACACCATGCCACTGCACAACGAGTACCACTAGTGGCGAACTCTGTAAATATCGTCTAATACAAAATAGTTATTTCAGGTTGTTTTATTTAGAAAACTAAGTATTAATAGAAATGGATCATTTACAAATTCATATGGGAAATCAATAAAAATGTTTCGTTACTGGTCGAAATGGGGAGAGGGTCGGGGTCTATTTCGACGAAAATCAGCGTCACTTATTTTTATTGATGATCCCTAACTAGTTCATTTTGCAAAATTTTGCCGATTTTTGTGTTTTCTGGGTTGCCTTTCGTTTGAAGCATTTTTGCATGTTTATCAACACTATTGCAATTTAGCGCAACCAGACGATAGGAAGACTGAATTTTTGAAGCGCGTGTTTTTTTTAATAATTGTGTGTTTACAATGGTTCTAATAATGCCAATTACACCACCTGAGCATGGCCTGCTATACACAGCCAACAACATACAATTAAAGTTGGGCGACAAGATTGTGGGCCGAGGCACAATATACATAGCACAAAAGTAGGTACACACAAATTTTGTTCGGGCTTTTCATTTATGCATTGTGTCTGTTTTTACAGTACTCTCTCCTGGCAACCGATTGATAGGGCTGATGGCATTTCGATAGAGTGGAAGCAAGTAAGTCTACACGGCATTTCGTCGAATCCCAGTAAATGCATTTACTTCATGTTGGACCATGTGGTCATGTGGGATGGGGTATACACGGGTCGTAGTGTCGAACCTCTTGCTGTAAACGGCCAAAATGGTGACATTGCTGAGCACATTGGTGCCGGAGATGCTGGCAATAATGATGTTGATGAAGGCCATGGCAGTGACGAACATGAGGAGGCAGATGATGACAGTGACGACAGCTTCGAGGATTGTGTTAATGAACACCTGGATGAAGTAACTGAATGCTGGCTATTGCCCGACGACATACATAGCGTGGATACCATGTATCGAGCAATGACGACTTGCCAGGCTTTGCATCCGGATTCGGCAGACAGCAATTCTGACGAAAGTGATGAGGAGGTTCGAGATGCCGGTGCTGGCATTGGAATGGCTTTTGATGATCAAGACATGGCAGAAGAAGCTGTGGCCCCAGGTCGTAATGGAGCTGAAGTCCATGGCATGCAGAATCTCAATTTAAATGATGATGACGAACGCTTTGAGGATGCCGACGAGTAAGGCTGTTGCGCAGTAAAAAAAACATTCTATTTATTTTATTGAATTATTTTATAAAAATTCTAAGACTAAATTGCATTGTAAACGTATTTAAATAGCTTTTGGATTACTATTTACGCTGTAAGCGAAAACGACCAGTTATGTGTTTTCTTTTTTGGCTAAAATATGCTCCTGGTGACGCTTAAGCTCCTCCTCAAATTCACGCTCACATACGGGTGATGCAAGCTGCAATTCATTTATGTATTAATATTGGGTAGCATGGATTTGTTAATTGTTACTTACCGCCTTCGATACATCCAAGTTTTGCAAGGCTTGACGATAGCCATCACCATTTGAAGGTATTTTGTCATAATTCCAAAATGTAAAATCCTCAAACGTGCCTGTCAAGCGTAGCTGACGATCTGTAGTTTCACTTAAAGGTTGGTGTGTCTCCTGTAGCACTAGTGCTTTATAACCCTCGGGCACAACAACTTTTTCGCCTAAAAGCGGAAATCCACGCAGCGCATTTGAGAGCGCATCGCCAAATTCAGGATCTTTACGGGTGTAATTATTAAAATAATTGTCAACATCTGCGTCGCCATCGCCATTGATTTTTGCAGGCAAATAGTGAAGTTGCAATTGTTTAGCTTTAGCTAATTGCTTGGCATTAAAGTCAAGTGAGATGGACATGTTGGTTTTTCTAAACACAATCAAAACCAACAAAACTCTGTAAAAAAATTGCGACTAGCGCCAAAATCTTTAGTTTTGTTAAGAAGCCTTGTTTTTAACACTATACAACACTATTACGATAGGATTCATAATACGATGTATATTTATCGGTATCGGCCGCCTTCCTCGATTGTTGTATAACAGTTATGGGTTTTGCTATTTGCTCAAAATTTTGACTTTAAATAAAAACCAACAGATTCAAAATCTTATGTTTTCGGAAATTTAGGTTATTATATTATTATAAAAAAATCAAGAGTTCGATGAAAAAAGCTTCAATTTTCAAATTGATGTAATTTAAACAAAAGCACTCATCCAAAATTTATACATATATGGTAAATGAATTAAGCTATGAAAATGAATTTATTGCTGCTGCGCAAAAGTTTTTGCTTCCACTGCAACATATTTGCTCGATTACAACCAGTGCGTGGATTTGCGGATAAAAAACACATACTCAATAACGAGAATATCAAAAGTTTCCAGGTAGTTACATTTCAAGACACTCGGAATGCATACAGTTCTAAAAAAAGTTGTGAAACAAATGACATAAAACCGTATAGTGAACTGCAACAAAAACCACAAATTTATCAGAAGGTAAAACAAAATAAAATACCACTACAAGGAATGGTGCGATGCTTTCACAAAAACGACGATTCAAGTAGTACAAATTTTGAAGGCAATACTGAAGATCTTAATGTAAAAAGGAATAAAAATATATCAAGTGATAAATTTCCGACTAAAAACATAGTAAGTCCAAATCGCTTTCCCATAGGTGAAACTTTGTGGAGCGAAATACAATTAGAAAAAAAGTTTGCACTACTACCACACGTTGAACTAAAATTAAAAATAAGAGAAAAATATAAAGAAAATATTTTCGTAGATGAAACAGTCGGGAAAGCATCCAACCCTTTTGTTACAAAAAAGATTACAAGCCATTTTCCAACTAACTTAAAATTAAAATCTAATTTTCATTTTCCCGTACAACCGATGTTCTTAGAAGAAAAAGAGTTAAAAGTTTTGTTAAATAAAGGATCTTCAAATGAAACACCACCAAAAGGTCCATCCCCACGTCCACCAATGCCACCAAGTGGTGGAAATCCGCCAGCCCCTCCACCAAAGGACCCGCCACCTCGCGCACCTGCTTCACCGCCCGGCACTCCGCCAACACAAACAAAGACCAAGTTTGGTCCTCTAGCAGATGCTGATCGAATTTTTACAAACTTATATGGACGACATGATTGGCGTTTAAAGGCTGCCATGAAACGTGGTGACTGGTACAAGACCAAGGAGATAATTCAAAAAGGAGACAAATGGATAGTTAATGAAATCAAGACTTCAGGTCTACGTGGACGTGGCGGTGCTGGATTTCCCTCTGGCCTCAAGTGGTCTTTTATGCATAAGCCGCCTGACGGTAGGCCCAAGTTCTTGATAGTGAATGCAGACGAAGGTGAGCCGGGCACATGCAAAGATAGAGAGATATTGCGTCACGACCCACACAAGCTGGTAGAGGGGTGTCTTATAGCAGGCTGCGCAATGGGCGCCAATGTCGGCTTCATTTATGTGCGCGGTGAGTTCTACAACGAGGCCTGCAACCTACAATATGCCATTGTAGAAGCTTACAAATCGGGATTTCTAGGCAAGAATGCATGTGGCAGCGGCTTTGAGTTTGACTTGTATGTCCATCGTGGAGCCGGGGCTTATGTATGCGGCGAGGAAACTTCTCTAATAGAGTCACTCGAAGGCAAAGCAGGAAAGCCTCGTTGCAAACCACCTTTTCCAGCCGATATAGGCGCTTTTGGATGCCCCTCCACAGTGACCAATGTGGAGACTGTGTCTGTGGCACCAACTATATGTCGACGCGGCGGTGCTTGGTTTGCAAGCTTTGGACGCACGCGTAACTCGGGCACAAAGTTATTCAATATATCTGGTCATGTGAAGCGACCCTGCACAGTGGAAGAAGAGCTGTCCATGCCCACACGTGAAATAATCGAACGTCATGCTGGCGGCGTCCTTGGTGGTTGGGATAATCTCTTGGCCATTATACCTGGTGGCTCCTCTACACCTTGTATTCCCAAAGACGATGCAGCTAAGGCCATTCATGACTATGATGGTTTAATGGCGGTGCGCTCTTCTCTCGGCACAGGCGCTATAATCGTAATGAACAAGGAAACGGATATTATTAAGGCCATTGCTCGTCTTGCTGCCTTTTATAAGCATGAGAGTTGCGGTCAGTGTACACCCTGCCGTGAAGGTCTTCATTGGGTTAATCTCATAATGCAGCGTTTTGTTACTGGTGACGCTCAAGTGGGTGAGATTGATATGCTATTGGAAATAACCAAGCAAATCGAGGGTCATACCATATGTGCTTTGGGCGATGGAGCCTCATGGCCGCCACAAGGTCTCATTCGACACTTTCGTCCACTTATTGAGCAACGCATAGCGCAGCGTTCCAAGGGTGCTGTAAAATGCTAATAGCTAAATTTTTAAAAGAGCTTCATTTTATAATACAAGTAGAGAATTAATAAATTTTAAAGACTATTTGCTTGCACTTGTTGTTTTAGAATGAATATCTGATGAAAACATATGCATGTTTATGTCTTGTTGCTTTTTTGCAACTAAAAAGTATTTTTGAAATTAATTGCAGCACTTATTAAAATAAAACAAAAACCTCCATAACAATAACATTCTAATTGGATTGTGCCGAAAAACATAAAGGTGAATTATATTTCCATTATTTATTTAAAGCCCTCGTGTTTTTGAAATTACATTCAAATTGCTTTATTAAAAACGTTTAACCAATAATATCTTCTTATTATCTTCAGTCACGATTCAATTTATTTAAATGGGTTCTTAAGCTTGTCTTGCGTAAAAGGTCCAATATTTGCAGCGTATGCCATCAAAGCCGGAATAGTGCTTTGCTCATAGTTACCGGAAAAGTAATGCTCAAAAGGACCAGAAGCAAATACTCCAACATCCTCACCGCCATGAGTTTCGGAGGAAAGTGGAATAGTTGCTTGAAATTTAAAATTGACATCTGTAGTGTCAGCATTTGAAATATCTACGCGTCCAGCTGCATCGCTATAAGTCTGTGCATATCCAGGTCCATTGGCATAGGAGAGTATGGTAAAAGGCAGACCATCGTCGGCTAGATTGGGTGCCAAGGAAGCAATGTTTTGTCTGCGATACTAAAATGATAATACAATTTTAAAGAAGCTTACTACAAAAACTCGCTTCTGAAATACTTACTGGATAGCCATTTATGCTCATGGTGTGCGAATGATCTGAAGTAACCACAATCAGCGTGTCCTCTTCATTGGTCATATCGCGTGCGAGCTGCACAGCTTTGGCAAATTCCTCGGTTTCCTCAAGTGCTTTCTGTGCCTCGGTGTTGTGATGAGCCATATCAATGCGAGCGCCCTCTACAAACAAAAAGTATCCCTGCTCACTGCGGCTCAGCACGTTGATGGCTGCCTCAGTCATTTCGGATAGTGAAGGATCAGCTTGCTCTAAACGGTCTCCATGATATGGGCAGTGATCAACATCAAACAATCCCAACAAATAGTCTGTCTTGCTGAGATCTAAGTTTTTCAGCCCAGTGCGTGACCAGACATAGTGTCCCTCAGCATTATGCTCGCGCTTATGCTGCATCCAGTCGGCTATTAAATCGCGTCCATCTGTGCGCTTGCCCGGCTCACCCTCTTCATCGTGCTGGTTAACATCTCGAAAATAGGCACGCCCACCGCCCAATACGACACGCAAGTCCTGGCCCACAGGCCACTCAACTAGTTGCCGGGCAATGTCGGTATTAAGCTCGGAACTGCAACCACTTTCGGTAATTTTGCCGTCATGCTCCCAATCGCGATTTGCTGTGCTAGCATAAACTCCAGCTGGAGAGGCATGTGTAACGCGTGCTGTAGTAACTAAACCAGCCCACTTGCCCGCATCTTGAGCCCACTTGGCAATGCTTTCAGTATGTGTGCTCTTATCAGTTGCAGCTAAGCAATCTTTTCGAGTGACCTTCGCATTAACGCCAATGGTACCATAGTTGGCTTTCACGCCAGTCAAGTAAGCCGTGGCCGTGTTGGCCGAATCAGGAGTACGCTGGTCAACGGCATATGTCTTGGATAGACCTACATAGGGGAACTTTTCGAAAGAGACTTGCTTAGTGGTATCACCCATGAAAGCACGTGTGGCTGTTATCGTATGCACGGACATACCGTCACCCATGAACATGATAATATTTTTAGCACGGTTTTCATTGAGCTTTTTATGATGAGCCAGCTTATCGCTTAGAATGGACTGTGCCTTATCGTGCCAGAAACGTGTGTCCAGCTCTTCATTAAGTGGAACGTACTCGCGTGAGCTCATTAGCCGAGGGTGTTGTTCTGCAAATAGTGTTTTCGATCGTATTATCTGTCTTTGTTTTGGTTCGTTAGCCGAGGAAGTGCGCTCGGTTTTTAATTGTACTCACCTTGTTCTTGTTGCTCTTCGGTTTTGGGTCTTCGGATAAGGCGAGCGTTCGTTGTGGTGGCTGCTACTGCCAACAGGCAGCATATAAGTAGGGATTTCATGGCAGCTGGATGTTTTTTGTACAACAGTTGCCGTGGAACTGTTGCTTAGTTTTCATTCAACTTGCTTATATTGCTTTTTTCACATCGGGGTTATCTTCCTATTGCAATGTTTTTTCCAGGTTCGGAAATATAACAAGTGTCGATTTATGAAATCGTTTTTATATATCTCAAGTACTTATTGGTAAATACCATAAATAAGTACATGCTGGAACGAGTACCAGATCTGTACAAAGAGGTTATAAATACTTCGGTCCTAGCTCCGCATACGTCAAATTTTGCCCACTCTGATGATTGTTATCAGTGCACAACAAACTAAATTGAGAAGTCCAGCTGTTATAAAGCCATAGATCGGCCAATTGAAGTTCAGTTACCGCACGACAACGGACCTAAAATGTTGGGTTTAAAATTATTATTGGTAGCAGCTGTGCTGTGTGTCGCACAAGCTGGAAAATTACCAGTAGATAGGGACACGGACAATATGCATCCCGATTTGGAACATGCCCCTGTTAAGGCGCGTCAGTTTGATGGTGAGGACACACAGGCATATTGGCTGGAAGACAGCAGACAACATATACTGGAAAAGCTGAACTACGCGCGCAATACCAAAAAGGCAAAGAATATCATTCTTTTCCTAGGTGATGGCATGGGCTTGGCCACTTTAGCTGCAGCACGCAACTATATAGGCGGCGAGGCAGAAAAACTATCTTTTGAAGAATTTCCCTACACTGGACTCTCAAAGACTTACGCCGTCGATAAAATTGTGCCCGACTCGGCATCTACTTCAACGGGTTATTTGTGCGGCGTTAAGGCCAACTACGGCACCATTGGCGTTAATGCGCATGTAACGCGCGGCGATTGCGCAGCTATGGCGAATGAGTCGAATCATGTATTTTCGCTAGGTAAATGGGCCATGGATGCGGGTAAAGCGGCTGGTCTGGTCACCACAACACGTGTGACACATGCCTCACCTTCTGGCGTATACGCTCATACGGCTGATCGTGAGTGGGAAAATGATGCGCTGCTGAATGAGGCTTGTGGCAAGGACTCCGGCTTGCCTGATATTGCGCAACAGTTAATACATGGCGAGGTGGGCAGCAAGCTAAAGGTCATGTTGGGCGGCGGCAGACGTAACTTTCACGATCCCGACTCCTACAAAAAAGGACGACGTGAGGATGGGCGCAATTTGGTAGAAGAATTCCAGGAGCAGTCCCCGCGTAATGTTTATGTAAAGAAGCAATCAAAACTGTTGAAAGTAAAAGCCGAGGAAACTGACCGACTATTGGGTCTGTTCAGCAGTGGTCATATGGATTACCACTTGGAAGCTTTGGAAGATCCCGAAAACACACAGCCCACGTTAGAGGAGATGACACAAAAGGCTCTAGAAGTACTGCAGACCGAAGAGAATGGATATTTCTTATTTGTTGAAGGCGGTAAGATTGATATCGGACATCATGACACCTTGGCACGCATAGCTTTAGATGAGACAGCAGAGTTTTCCAAGGCTGTGGCCATGGCACGCAAGATGACTAATGAGGAGGATACTTTAATAGTGGTTACCTCAGATCACTCGCATACGTTCAGCTTGGCAGGCTATCAGGCACGTGGTAGCGACATATTTAGCAAAGCCGACGCCATGGGTTCTGATGGAAAGCCCCATCTGCCCCTGAGCTATGCCAACGGACCTGGTTATTACAACTTTTACGATGAGGACAATCATGAACGCTTGGATCCTACCAGTGTACTAACTGGTGACATTTGGGACATGTTTCCCTCAATGGCACCGCTGGAGTCTGAAACACATGGCGGCGAAGATGTCGGTGTGTTTGCTTTGGGACCTTGGGCACACCTCTTTACAGGCGTCTATGATCAGAACGCAATACCTCACATGATGGCATATGCCGCCTGTGTTGGTGACGGACAAAAGGCCTGTGATTGATAGGCCAGTGATTGACAGGTTAATCAATTGGCAATATATTGTTATTAAAGCCACTTTTGAGATATTGTACTTAATCTATTAGATATCCGGAGTTATTTAAACGATTCTCAAGTTGTTTTGCTTATCAATAAAGGAATACTCAAGACTGCTCAGCGTTTTTTTTAACTGATTGACGCAAATCTTCTATAGGAAATATCAGTAAGATTTAATATAAAACTTTTGATAGGTTTGCATATGCTACGCATGGATCTTGGAAAATCCTGTTTTTAAAGAATTAACGTAAGTTGTTCGTCATTACCATTGCGTTGTTGTATAAGTGTTGCGTACTTTTCACGCAGCTCTATCAAAGCACGCTGAAATTCCTCTACGTTGCTTCCCATTTGATTATGTTGCATTGCAGCCAAATTGGGTTCCTCATATAGCGCATAGCTTGGATGCAAGCCAGCGCGTTCGCCCAGTAGCACGCGTCGTTGCCAATCATTGGTGTTCGATGTGCCACGTAGTGGATCGTTGTTGAATTCGAAGTTCTCATCCTCTGAAATATCAGCTGCTGGAATAACTTCGCTAGGTGTGACTGGCTGCACCTGTGTAGGCAATGTAGCTGGTGGCGTTATGGATTGTGTTGCTGCTGTTGCAGTGGGCGCCGGTAATGCCTGTTCAGCGCGTTTCTGGAAAGTGCCTTGTTGTGGTAATTGTTGCAATGGTTGCATTTGGGGAACTGATTGCATTTGATGAACTGGTTGCATTTGTTTAATAGGTTGCATTTGTTGAACTGGTTGCATTTGTTGAATAGGTTGCATTTGTTGAACTGGTTGCACGGTTTGTTGCAGTGATGTTATATCATTGCCAATCTCGTTTACGTTTGCAAGCGGTACTACTTGTCCATCCTTTGTAATGCGGAATAACTGAGCACGCGTCGTGCCAGTAGCATCAGTACCACTAGGCACGACAATGACATTACCAATGGCGGTTGAGAACACCGTGTTAGAAGTCGCATCAAAGGCACCATTATCAGGCGGCAAGGGAAATGCAAACGGACCAGGACCTGGAAAGGGTCTTGGGCATGGAAAGCAAAATCCAGGTGGCCCAGGTGGTCCTGGCAAACCACGAGGACCAGGTACTGGACGAAAATTTTGCGAACCATACCATCCATTGCCCGGCAAGCCTGGTAGCCCGCGTGGTCCCTCTCTGCCCGGAAAACCCATCATTCCAGGCGCACCGCGTGGACCAGGTGGACCGCGTGGGCCCTCAGAGCCCGCATCACAGGTGCACTTAACTAGTGAAGCATCGATCTCGACCAAACAGCTTGTGCCTAGCATATAGAAACATCGATTAGCTAAATTGTGTCCACATGGAACACGCAGAGCTTACCTAACAGCAGCACGGCCAAGAGACTAAGTGAATGCATAACCCAGCAAGTGAACAAAGACTGAATCGTTGTACTGGACCAGTCTGCCCTTTTATAACATGGAAAACCAAGCTTTATTTACATGGTACTAAAAACCAGTTGATTCTGATTTCCCAAATATTTCCAGGTCTGAATTTAATGTGTGTTAAGAATATGAGGCTTAAATAAGTAAGAGGGCTCGTCTGTAACTGTGCTTGGTGACATAATAACTATTGGATGAATAGAGTAGACTTGCAACAATGACTGAAAGGCCCACGCAGGTTGGGATAATTGAGTCAAAGCGTAAGTAGAAGAACTTGGGCGAAAGGAAATCTAATAGGTAATCTATACGTAAATAAAATTTGTAATCTAGACATTTATTATAGTGTAGGGGGGGGCTTGTTTATGACCCTACAAAAATTAAAGGTCGTTAGGAGGTGTTTAAATATGGGTCACTTGAGCTCTTGATATCAAAAGCCCGTAACCTGTCAATCGAATTAGGAAAAATAAAAAAAGATCCGAATTTATGTTTATTGCTGTTGTGACAATGTCACTGTTCATAATAAAGTCCATGGGATCGGATAACCCTATGCATTGCTTATTGGTTTTGAATGATTACTTGGTCTGTTATAGCTCAAATGAACCGCCGGTTTCATCAGCATCACTCATCACGCTCAGTTTTGGACGAAAATTTAAATACCACCAAAAAGTTTACAGTTACACGAGTTTTAAAAATAGAGAAGATTAAGAAATCATGTATTTCAACTTTTATAAAGATTTTTTATTGCCTTTGAAAAATTTAGAGTGTCGAAACCTTCGTATCAACTTAGATCTTGTGGCAGTTGGATGTGGTTGCAAGGCAAGTGTCACTCCAGCGTAGGCGCCGAGAGGTAATCAAATTTTGAACGTATTTCTACTGTAATTAAAAAGTGAAACGTATGCCTTATCTTGTCTAGTTTTTTAAAGTGGCCACTTCACAAACAATAATTATAAAAAAGTATCATGTTAACAGCGAATTTGGCTTAGATAATATTCTGATCATATTAATGCAATAAAATCAGATTTTTAGTAACTTAAAGTGTTGATTATTTTATTTGGTTTTTTTAATTTGTTCTATTTCAGGAATTTGGAATTTCCTTCTTTTTTTCATAATGAGGCACGTCATTATCAACATCATTATTGTTGGTTGTCCTTTGCACTTTTTAATTGTGGAATTATTTTTTTTTCTTTTTATCTACCATCTTTAAGATTGTCTGTCTTATCAGAATTGGCATGTTAAACAAAACAATTATCTAACAAAAGTTAGAGTGATTGCTATTTTGGATTTGAATCTCAATATCTCTTGAAAAAATAGTAACGAAGCCTCGCCACAGCAACTTAGTTGTAGAGGTTCCCAAAAAAACTTAAATCATTTTTATTTAGCACGAAGATATGTATATAAAATACATACTTATATCCTGGATATTTCTGAATAAACCGTTCTTTGAAAATCTGGGCAGTCTGGCAAATGTGCCCATACCGAATCTGGCCACTCTTGTCGAAATAATCATCCTCTACATCTTCCCCCCATCCATCCTCTTACATACTCTTTCTTCCCTTACGCAATTAGATAATACAATGGACCTCATGATCTTTGGGTGATCTAAATTATTGATTAAGCAGCCTAATCAACCTCACCTCACCTAGCGCGAAATTATTATAGCTTTGTATGTATAATGGCAGTATTATTTATACCAAACATTCTGCCTAAAGCGGGTTTGCAAGGGAATGAAACTACGGAGTTCCAAAGAATTCAGCCATATTTTTGATGTTAAAAATAATTCGGTAATTAAGTATTGTTTGACATGATATTGTGGTTCAATTGATTTTATTCCAGACAATCGTCGTATGATTAGCGTAGTGACGTTACGGTTTTATGGCGTCATCTTCCCAAAAAAAAAAACAATGTCTGCAATCCAAATGGTAATCTTTTATGCAGCACAAAAAAATTAATTTGTGGTGATTCGGATAGGAGTTAGCAATTTTTATCAATTATGTCGCGATTCTCAGTATAAGAAAATTGTTGACTCGTATTTTTGTAAGCCAATATCGTGTGCTTACTTAGTGCCTCAGATTTTTGATTTTTTTAAAATCATGATAAATTTATATCATGCTATGCAACGATCGGTTAGAACATTTTTGTTTAAAATAGTGAGGAATAATATACTTTGCAGGTCCCAAAATCACAACTTTGTGTATTTCAGACAAAACTTAAGATGTTTGAGAACAAATTATCAGATGTATTTATAGGAAGCTTTTCTATGCCTTAGTCGGATCTAGTAAGTGCTAAAATTGTATAAGTAAGAATGTCAAAAATAATTTATGCAAACATGTGAAAAATTATAGAATTATTTAGGTTAGCGCTTGAACCCTAGGGGGAGTCACACATAGACTGCATAGTCCTTAGCTGATAAGAATTATTTAATAAAGTGTATAAGGGCTTACAAATTGTACCGCATTTCAGTAATGGCTATAATTTAAGTTCTCCATATATTACCGGGGTTCAAGCGAAAAAAATTGTTGGCAAAATTATTCATGCGCTAATTGCTATTAATACTTAAAATTTATTGTAGGCCCACAAAACTGGATTATCAACAGCAAGAAAAACACAGCTATAAACACGTGATAGACACGTTTAAACGATTAGACTTGGTATATAAAATAATAAAAAGTGGTATATTTTTAAAGTAGAAGGTAATACCCACCTAATAAACAACAAGTGTGCATAAGAAAATACTGCGACCATGATTTATGGATTTCTGATTTACGTTTGTAGAAGCTATTCGACTAGTCAACGTGACGAACTGAATTATTTAAGAAGTCTGTCTACACGCGACTATGTTTTAAGTTGTAAAGTTCACTTATCACTAGTTAAAGTAAACATTTATTTCATATGTATGTTGACTTTATTAATATTATCCACTAATGCTAATCAGCACATATCATTTCTGCATCGTACATGAATTTAATTGGCTTTAACAAATCATAATTGCATTTAGCATAAATTTATCAATTACAAAGCATCTACTATCTTGCACATACACAGATTTTTCGTGTTGCAAGTATTTCATTTATATACACACATCCAAATGCTATTTGGATATTGGGTAAACAATACAAAAAATAATTTGAGAAACACAAAAGTGGCAACTAAAACACTACACAATAAATACAATGTGCTTATGTAGAACATATTTGGATGTAAAGATGCTTAGTCTATTTTCACATTGGAATAAATTTTGCGCACAAAAAGATTCGTGCCCACAAAGCCGACTGTTCCGCAGATAATGCCCAAAGCGCCGCTGAACAAAGCCATGTAGCCAAAGTAAAAGGCCGTTTGAAACAGACCAAACATTCTGAAAAAGGTAAAGAAATTATATGAAAATTTCAGAAAAATAAATCTATTTTTCAATTAATCTTGCACATTTAACTGAGGCATCGACATATAGCTAAGATAGTTGATAACTTTGAAATATTTTAGTTAGTTACTTACTTGGTTTTAAAGAAGAAATAGTAAAACGAATACGCGTATACATATATGGACGTGGAGCCTGCAGCCATAAAACTCGTCCATTGCCATCGGTAGTCCTCGGCATTAAGCAAGAAGTATGTGCACACAATTGTGACGCAGACAGTAACCACAGTCAATATGGAAAACACGAGTAACATGAAACCATACACGTAGTAGATTTTGTACGCCCAGAAGGAGGTAAAGATAAAGTACCTAGATAAATGCACAAATTAGAATGTATTATTATACCTAAATAATACTTATGATTAAGACGACAGTAACTTACATTTCAATGAATATGGAGCCAAATGGTAAAACGCCACCAAGAAGCACAATGATCAACGGCTCCATATACCATTTCTTCTCCGGTATTGGACGCGGCACTGCGTTAACCCGACAAGGAGAATCCGGCTGTCCGTCTAGATTGCGTCCCACTACAGTGCCTACTAGTGTTAGCGGCAGAATGACAAAAAGGCAAATGCAGGTGACGGCCACCATAGTGCCAAATGGTATGGCACGCGATGCATGATAACCAATGGCAATGAAGTTGATGAAAAAGGCAGTGCCGCATACTGCCACGGGTACTGTAAAGGCAGAAATAAGCATTTGGCGTATCCATAATCGACCTCCGAGGCGTGCGTAAAGGGAGCCACCAAAATAACCATTCACAGGCGATGTGGCAGCGTAGACAAATATAGCTGTAGACAGCATGGAACCGCGCCTGCAAAGTGTAGTTGGTATTTAGTTATTGGGTTAAATGTTATAAAGTCAATAAAAATTAAACAAACATGTGAACTCATAGTTGAACAATCCTTTCTTTAAATATAAATAGATTATATCGTATGCAATGTGAAAATAAAAAATAATTTGGAATATAATATTATTTATAACCTGCTAGATATTATATAGAAATCAAGACTAACTTTGTTTATGTCGACCTAATTATAAGTATCAAAACAAACCATAAGCCCTACCCTAACAAAAGCACTTGTTATAATCATATACTTACTCCGTATACAGTTCACCCACAATAGCAAACATGATGACGCAAAATACGACTGAAATTAGCTGATAACCAGCACCTATAAGAGCCGAAAAGAGCAGCGTATTGGGCGGTGAACGAAAGACGTCACCATGCACCTGCTTCCAACCGTACTCGTCACCCAAATCGCGTTCCTATAAATCTATTTTATTAGAACTGTAGGCGAAGGATCCTTCTCTACTAATATTTACCATATCATCAATTTCCTCGTCTTTACTGTAACGCGCATAATCTTTGCGCAGCGTGCGCATCAAAATCATGGACACAAGGCCTACTAGGAATATTACCATCATGAAACTGTTGAATATGCTAAACCAGTGAATCTGTAAGGGATTTATGTCTGTTAAATTTGAATTTCTTCCAAAGAGTATTATTTCTGGCTCACCCGATGCTGAAAAAAATTGGGATCCAGGTACTTATCAAAACGATTCTTAAACTCCACCTTGCTGGGCCTCCAATTGACTTCATAAGAGAAGTTTATTTTGGCATCCGCTTTTAATTCCTCACGCACATCGTTAGTTAATGTTATGTCCACAATTTGCTGTCCGTTGTAGCCAATATCAAACTTTTTGTGCGTGAATATATAGAACTTGCCATCACGGTCATCACGTTCGCCCACCTTGCCCCAAATGGGCAGACCATCGATATACATCTGATACCAGTACTCGTTCATTACTGCGTAAATGAAGGCTTTGGCGTTCTCCTCAGTCAGTTTGACCATACAAATAACTGTGCGCTGTACATCACTCTTGAACTCCATTTCATAGCCACTAAACTCCAGTTCAACGCCCTGCAGCGCTTCACTCAGTGTTTCATGGTAGTGCGATATGCCCGATTTGGAGCCGCTGCAGAAGGGCAATGAAAAGTATGCATAAGTCTCCTGCCGATTGTGATATGGACCGACGGTGTTCATCCAGAGTACAACCTCGTCACGATCATTGTACTGGAAACATATAATTAAAGTAATCCAACTAGTCGTATTTATACAAGTGCCAACAACACCAATGCAAATAATATACCTTGTGGTTGTGCTCATCGGCCAGCGACACGTAGCTTATGCCGAACAGACATAAACAAACCAGATAGAACTGTGTGGCTAGGCCCATAGTGTGTGTATTTTTGGCCGCAGTTTTGGAGCGTTAACTGTGTGGCCTGTCAGTTGGCTGTTTTTGAAGTTTAAGCCAAATTCTGAGAATTATCAAATAAAAATTGCCGACTGAAAAAAACTTAGCCCGACATTGAAACGAAAACACATTTAATCGAATGTTTTCTCGAATACGCGTTATCGATTGCAATAAGTTAAAGGAAATTTGTGGGAATTTATTGGTGCATTTATCGCTTAACGCATGACAATTATCGCTGCTTCACGCATCTCTAAATTCATTGCAAATTTGTTTGTTTACATACATTTTTTATAAAATTGCTTTAAAAATAATTATAATTAATTAAAATGAGTTCCCCTACTACTAAAACTACCAGCGAGACGAATGGCAACAAACCCAAAAAGTCGGCAAAGACAAATTCAAACTCCAAAGGCGGCAGCATGGACACGCGCGCGGAATTGGCGGACTTGATTAAGAAAAAGGCTGAGACTTCGGTATCAACAGATCGTCTGCCACAATAGAACACATCAATTTAATTCTTAAAATTTTTAACTATAGGAACAGCTTGCCAACTTAGAACGCCAGATTTATGCATTTGAAGGCTCTTATCTGGAAGACACACAGCTATGCGGCAACATTATACGAGGCTGGGAACGCTACCTCACTTCAAACAAGGCTACCAACTCAAAGGCAGATAAACGCAACCGCAAATTTAAAGAAGCTGAGCGTCTATTTTCCAAGTCCAGCATTACATCCATGGCTATCTGTAATCGTATGTTATGAATGACTCATTATGTTGGCTTATTAAAAATGCTTCTACTTTTCAGCCGAGCGCGCTAGTGAATCTGATTCTATAACAAACGAAGATTCCAGCGACAACCAGATCTCAGCTAATCAAAACGTAACCACAGCGCACGATGGTGCAACAACCATCAAGAGCACACCGAAAGATGAGAAGGGTAAGGCAATTGGCATTTCAAGTCTCCCTGGTTACATAAATGTAGATTTATAAGCATTCCCACGCATTAAAAGAATTCCTTTGCAATTGGCTGCATTAATTTAATAATAATAGTTTGTGATGTTCAATTTTTTATTTGTGTTTAACTTAATTTTGTATGTGAACTTTTTGCTTTGTTATTGGCTGTACAGCTAGCTTTTTGCTTGCTTATATGTTTAGTCCTATTCCACTTCATGCCGCACAAAGCATGGTCAGCCCTGGTTGTAGGGCTGCATCAAAAATTTCACAAAATTTCTTAATATATTTTTATCATTTGCAGATTCGCCATCACATCGAAACGACAGTACCAGCAGCATAAATAAGGAGATTCTGGGCACACCTACAACAAATACCAAGAGTAAACTTACCTCTAGTTCAAGTGCGACGGCAAAGAAAAGCGGTCATATAAATAAAAAAATTCGACATCGATGATTTATGTATAGAAAATCACGACGTATCGTGATTAGGTAAAATCTTTTAATCGTTCTTCGGTAAATACTCTGGCGCTTTTTCCATTGTGTAATAATAAAGAAAACAAAAACCATATAGTTTTAAATCAACTTATTTAAAATTAGAAATATCTTAGTTTGGAAATTGTGTACCGAACATGTTGATATTCTGGTTGTTGCCTGTATAAGGCAGACAGACAGTATGCAGCGAAATGTGTATGGTTTTAAAATTTGTAAATTGATTGGATAAATAGTTTTTATTTAAGGTTTCAAGATAATTGTTGTGCGGTCTTGATTAGTATCAAGTTAAAATTAGTCATTCATTTTTCTAAACTTAATGCAAATAGAATAGTAAACTGTTTTCTTGCAGCACATAATTTTATATAAGAACGAACTCTAGATGGCTTAACTGCTATAAACGAAGGTCAACAAGTGTGCGTCCTTTCGTTAGATTAGCCGATAGATGACGCTTAAAGCTTAATTATGGCGAATGCCGATAGATGATGCTACAATTGCACAATGGCTGATACCAAATCGTAAAAATAAGATTATATTTTATGATCGCTGCGCTGAGGACATCCTTGTTTCCACCATTTGCGTATAGTACTGTTAAAGATATCACTTATTGATATTTTTTTTTTAGATTCAGAATTATTCAATGATTACACAAAATAAAATTTAAATTGTAAATTTTTAATATCATTCAAACCAAAATGACCAATAGGTGGCTTAGCTGTTTCAAACGAAAGTCAAGGGACGTGCTTACTACATTAAGTCGGTAGATGACGCTAACGATTTGTTTTGGCGGCCGTTGCTAGATGACGCTACAGCTGCTACAAAAGTAAGTAAAATTAGATTTAATAAGACATCTTAACTCGATCGAGTCACTAGAAACATCCACGATTCCACGTAGCTATTTTTTTAAGCGTCGACAAATTAATTGTAACAATTATGACTTTTCATTAACTTAGTCGCAAAATGCAAGCAAAAATCACAAGGGGTTATAGTGTTGTAGGAATGCCACTTTATCAAGCTTTAGGAATCTTCTTCAACTCTTGCTTCTCCGAAAAAATTGCCCACAATTTGAATGAAACGTCTTTTAATAGACATTTCGGTCTGCGACCCAAAGACTGCTGCCAATGACCTCTTGACGCATTTATGTTTATTTATTGTATACAAGCCAAAGCGCCGGCAACGGAAACATCATTATGACCGTCATCATCATTGCTATAAACATCAACAGCAGCTTGGGCTCTGCATAGTTTATTGACCCAAAGATTTTTCTAAGCTCTGTGCTTACAAAAGTTTGTTGAACTGCCGAAAAACAAAAAGTGAAGCGCCGCTCTCGCTTACACTTCACGCTCCACTCTCTACTATCACAGCTTCGTCGCACGCTCCCTTTCGCTCTGTGCTTTCTAACGCACTCTAACGCACAGTTTTGGCCTAGGTGCGTCAAAGCATTTGTTTCACTTTTAATAGAGTAAGGCAGCTTGGCGTACCCGGCGTATGCGTGATTTGATTTGATTTGGAGCTGCAGTCTTTAGCCGCGTTTTGCAGACATTTAAGGCAAAGACAAAGTTAAGCCAGTAAATATACGAGTATACAAAATAAGATGCATTTGACGACTTTAGAAAATGAAATCACAACGGCAACGACCGTTGCTGCAAAACAAAGTCTGCTGACCGATTAACTAACTGACTGATTGACTGACTGACTGACTCGCAGCGCCTTTTTGTATGTCAAAACATTGGCGCGCGAAAAACTTTCATTTTATTTAAACAAACACAAAACAGAAGGCGTGCACGCGGCGGAAAAACTTATTTTCATTTGGTTTAAAGCTGCGGTTTATAATAAATCTTATGATGAATTGGTTGGCCGCGTGTGAAATCTGCAACACGATGCAAGTGCAAGACCAAGTCAAGCTGTGGAAAAAGTGGAAAACTGTTTGAAAAGTGGAACGCCTAAAGAAGCGACGACTTCATCGACGCCAAGTAGTCAATAACAACAGCAGCAACAGCAACAACAACAAGTATGTACTGCCACTTTAGCACAAACACTCTCGACTAATTAGTTGCGTTTTAGAAATTCAGCAGCTCGACGGCAATGAAAACAAAATCGAGTTCAATGCTTGCGACGCTCAAAAGCATCATTTGTTGTTGTTTTCGAGTTTTCCAAGAATTTCGTTAGTTTCAAAGCGCTTTCCAATGCGTTTACAAATGCATTCAGACGGAATTGTGGGCAAGCAAAAAATCAAATATATTTTTTGAGAATCGATTGAATGCAAAATAATATCAAAATAAAATGCACCTAATAGTTTATTTATGCAAATAAAAAAAAAATGTTGCAAAAACTTAACCCAATAAAATAGGCTAATCAACAGTGACGTCACAAGCGCAACGACAATGCACTTGCTTGCATACATACACACGCACACACACACACATACTTATTTCTCTTATAAGCAGCGTCAAAGCTGCTGTAACGCTCTCTTAAACGCCCATAGGCAAGCAAAACAAAAGCTCTCCGTACAATTTGCTGTTGTGCAAATGCCGGAAGAAACTTGATCTTGATTATTTTCTATGCGGTTATGCGGACACGAGAGCGAGCAGCAACCAAGCAAGCGAGCGAACGAACATTGTATACGAGCGAATAGCCGAGTTCAAGTTGAATGTCGTCGCACACTGTGTGCGCTTGCTTGTTCGTGTGTGTGTGAGAGACATTTCAATTTGCACTCTCAGCTGTTGGCTTTTGTTGTTGCTGCACAAGTGCATTTTGTTCTAGCTTGAGCTTTTTTTGCTCCCTGCACTTTTGAGTGACTTTTCTTGAGTGCATTATAAGTGGCACTTTGTACTGTGCGTGGGCTTTCATATCATTATAATATTTTTATAATTTCATTCAACTATTTAGTAACATAGCATTGTATTATTTTTAAGACATATATTTATAAAATTTTAATATCTCATTCGGACTAATTTATATAAAGACTAGTGAGCCTGGCAGACGTTGTCCTGCCCAAACTTTTTGAATACTCTCAAAGTGTATAAACATCGTAAGATTCTTTAGTTAGCTTATCTAGACAATCATACGATTTTTGGATTAATTGACTTTCATGGCTTTTTAAAAAGCCGTATGGACAAACTTAAGTATTCTTAAGAGAGCTCGCATCTCTAATAAATTCATGCCCCACAGAAACTACATTTCTACCCCTTTGCGACTACATTTCTGTGTGCACTTAATGTCCAATAAACACAAAAAAAAAATTAAAACAAAAATGTGTATATCTCACGAACCATTTCATACAAATACTTCGCAAAGCTTAAAACCTCTATATTGACAACCTCTAACATACGCAAAAATCAGATTTGAAATTTATCGACGCGTTCATGAAAACAACCGTAACACGTAAAACATAAGTTTGTTCTTCTTATATATAAAATTCTTGTGTCACAATGTTAGTAACCATACTCCTCCGAAACGGCTGGACCGATTCTCAAGAAATTTTGTGTGCCTCAATAAAATAAAATTTATAACGTTTATATTTTTTATGTGTTTCATTTCGACAAAAACAATTAACTAAAAAATATTAGTGAAGCTGATACATGTAAGCACAATTGCCATCATATATTATAAAAAAAATAGTATCAATAAAATGTAGAAAAGAAAAATAGTTAGTGGTGGATACTCTTATCACATAGGGGTATGAAAAATAGCATGTTGGCCGACTTCTCAGACGCTACCACCCAATAGGCATACAAAATTTCATGAGAACTCGGTCCAGCCGTTTCGAAGAATTATGGTTACTAACAGTGTGGCACGAGGAAGTTAGATATATATTAAGATATTGTATCATAAAACTTTCATCATTCATTTCCAGCATCAAAATTTTGTTTTACTATAAAAATTTTTTTAGTGACAAGTCAAAATAGTAGCTCCTAAAAGATTTCGCATTTATTGATTATTTTATTTGAAAGAGTGTGACAACCTAAAGAAAGGCCATTATAATTAGAGAATTAAGACACAAAAAAAATCGTATGTAGCATAATCCGATCTATTTAAAATTTTAAGGCTATATGTTGAAAATTACGATGTTACTGTAGAAGGAATGACACAAGTAAAATTTTTGCAAAGAAATACATTAAATGTCTTGATAATGACACGCGATAATCCAGCTTAGCGCCAAGAATAACACGTCCACGACTGCCGAGTGATTGCAGCCTTCGCCGTTGATTAAACTTAATAGATAAAATTCTCGTTAAACTAAAACATATTAGTGAAGCTGTACGATGTACACTCGCGCGACACCATAAAATCAAAAATTAGACAAAATGGCGGCATGTTGAAAAAAAAGTTAAATTTTTCCAAAAATGTTAGTCGTGTTTGGCTACAAAACTCGATTTTTGATCAGATCAAAAAACTGGAGGGCATCGTATGGAGAACTATATAGAGGAGATGAAAAAATTTGATAGCGATCGGATCTTTTGTCTCAGACCTAACCACCCAATAGGCACATTCGAAAATGCTGTCATCGAGAAAACGCGTTTAAGGTCACAGCCTAGTGTTACGGCCTAAAAAGGCCAGTTTTGGGAAAAACTAAAAAAAAAACTTGTTAGGGCATGTGTCCAGCCACTTTGAGGTTATAATTTATAGATGTCGGCTGAGAATACATCAGTACACTACCCGAAATAGCCACATTAAATACTTTCGAAATGACACGTCGGTCTCAGGCCGCCCCGTAGGCCTATGCGACTATCTAACATGCCGTGACGGCTAGACTCTTATATATAACGGTCTGTAACTCAAAAACTATTCATCATGCATTTCCAGCTTCAAAATTTTAGTATGTGACTATTTAAAGTTGTTTAAGCACTATCGAATATATTGCATAAAAATTCGACATTTTGAAAATTTTACATTAGGTGTACCCTTTAAGATGATTGTATCAAATAAATTTAATATTCATAAAAAAATTTTCTTCGGAATACATATAATTTTTTTAATTATGTGCATATTTATGAAGATGTTAAATATTAAGCATAAATTTTAGTGTTTAGAAATTAATGTGTTAATTCTTATTCTGGTTTTTTGTTTGTTGGGTCAAGGTAAGGAGCATACGGTGATGAAACTGTATTCAATATGACTACAAAGTGTGTTCTAATTTTTTATAAAATATTCTTATAAAGATTATTCTAATTAAAGGTCGAAAAGCTCGTAAAATATTTTCAGGATTTTTCAATTTAAAGCATAGCATTTGTGAAAGGCAGAACGTTATATAGAAACTGAAGAAATATCTTAAAATTATCTAGTATTTAAATTTTTTTAAATCTATGGAAATCTCAAAATTGTTTTGTTAAAAGATTTCAAATTTAAAAGACAGGAAAAAAGGATTATAATACCAGAAGGTTAAGGGAATTATTATTTTGTGATTGAAGATCAAACCAAAAATTTTTCTTTAACACATCGGCCGATTTCTTATTATGAAATTTAATCTTGCATTAACATTAACGCTTTAAATCCAATTCAAAATTTGTTGAGCACGCAGCTAACAAAATGCAATCAAAAAAAGTTAGGTAAGAAGCAAAAAAAAACTGACCTTTAACAATGCTGCACAGATCGGATAGCATTTCTCAAATACGGCACATTCACCTAAAAACGCCGCTTGTCATTGCCAGCAAATACAGCAGCAACAACAACTACAACATTCCTTTTGAAGAGACAATCCCACAAGAGATACAACAATATTTTCGAGCGGTTTAAGTTTGGGGAGCAAAGAAACTCAAACTATGTGGCAACGAAAGCCGAGCTTCGAAAAAGAAAAGAAAACAAGAGAAAAGCAGCGACCAAAAAAAAAATATACAAGCCAAGATATTAAAGCCAAAAAGAAAGAGCCAACTGAGCAAGCGAATAAGAGAAACACAAGATACTATGAGAGAGAGAGGGAGAGTGAGGGGGGACATACGACTCACAACGAATGGAGTGCACGAGGCGAATGAACTTTGTGACGCTCATCGTTGTTGTTGTTTCTGGCTGCGTCTGCGCGCTGCCATGAAAGTTATGCAACGCAACACATACATAAACATATACACTCAAACACACATACACTTAACTAAAAGCTGGGATTGCTGAGCGCCATGTTGAGCGCAGCTTTGCTTTCGGAAACTTAGAGAACAAGTTAACTGTTATTTCTTTTTTTTCAACTTTGTTTTGTTGCATTTGTAGTGTAGTTTGTTTGTGTGTGTGTGTTTGTGTAAGTATAAGTGTGCCAATAAAATGGCCTTCACTGCATTAAAGCAAAGCTTTTTTTATAAATCAAATTGTTTTTAAAAATTTTAATAAAATTTAAATTAATAGATAAAATTTAAGTTTAAATTTTTTATAAATATTGACGGTAATTTGAGGCACGATTTGATCTTTATTCATTGAATCAGGAATCATTTGTCGCTTATAAATATGACTAATAACACTGGTCTTTCAGGATTAACTATATACTATATAGAAACATCTTATAATTTTCTTTATAAATTCTAATCAAAAAAAATCCTGTGAAAAACTATCTTTTATTCTTCATAAAACTAGCATGTCCGAAGAGAGGTAGATAATCCTATAAGAAGAAAGACCGTGATCATTGGAGACAAAAACTTGAGGCGATTTTGGCCCGATCTGGGCAGTAAAAACCAGTGTTGATGATAAGGATGTTTTCTTCAAGCGAACTGGCCACCTTAAGTATCAAGAAAGGAAACCTTATATAATGCATAATCACACCCTTGCATGATAAAATAGTAGTAGTAGCTCTTTATTGTTTTAAATTCAGTATAATGTTACGTACAATGAAATTATTGCAACAATGTTATATATAGCTTTCGGCTACGGCTATATGCTGTCAGCCGGATAATAAGATATATATGTCAAGACTTCAGCAGTTAAATGAAATAGAAAACCAGTGTTCTGAAGCCAGATTTTCTGGTACTCTTGCATTTTTCAATTAGATATTCAATTCAAATTCGTGAGAAATTATGGACTGCTTACAAGTTTTTAATTTTTTTAAAATAAGAGTATTGAAGCCTTTATTTATCTTTTGATTGCTATTAAAAAAGACTTAAGACTTGGCTTAGCTTTTTATTACAAACAGTTCAAATACTGACTACTAATAAAGCTCTAAATAAAATTTTTTATGTGAAACAAATTTTTTGAGTCCCGAAAGATTTTCTTTGCTTTTAAATGAAGTGCATTTCTTCGTCTTATTGTATTTTTATTCTTCTATCTATTCGATGGACGGATACGTAACCATTTTAACGTTTTTTTTGTAAGCTAAACTTTTGTAACTTAAAATCCATCTGAGTGCTCCTTCGCCGAGAACTAATGATAGTCTATAGAGCGTTAACTTCATCAACGGTGCCTTTTAAATCTTTAAAGGATCGTAAACATATTTTCAAATTTATTGCTAATGTATCTTTGAAGATACCGCTTGTAAAAAAATTGATTAAAAAAAAGTTCAGTTGCTTTTCAAGTTAGAGCTTTGGTTAAGATTTAGCCTTTATGTAAAAACTATGCAAGAGAAGGCGCAGGGTGACCTTTCGTTGTCCGGCCAAGATAAAAAGCCACAATGAGAAAAAAACAAGAATCTTGCTGTTAAAAGCGAGCGTTTAGCACTTAAAATAAATATTTCCGGAGTCAAAAGTTCGCCAAGAGTGAAGTTCTTATTTCCAGACCCTTTTTTGTGGACAGTAATTTAAGAATGTTTAATTGTTCTCAATTAAAGAATAACGCATTTTGTGATTGAGGCTATTTTTTCTTAAGTTAAGAATAATAAAAAAAGATAAATTCTCATAAATTTCATAATCCGGCTGTAATTTGGTATAGCTATAAAACATGATTGTAAGATTAGAATGTTGTAAAATTATAAAGATTAATCACGAAGAAATACTGTAAAAAAAGTGTTATATATGTAAAGTATTTGGACTGCCAAATTATAAGATATTTATCCTACCACACACTAAGTTCTATTTAGCGTGTAGCGATTTATTTTTATGTCAATATTGGATTATAACTTTTTGAATTTATCGGCGGATTGCCAATAAAAACATATTTTAAAAAAAAGAGTGTTTTTATATACGAGGGGTATTCAAAAAGGAAGTTTCCCTAATTTTAAAAAAAAGTACAAACAAATTTTTAGGTTACAAAATGAATATTTATTAATTATTTGACTCACAAACTATTTTTCTACATACTCACCTTCGACTTGAATACATTTATCGTATCTGTTATAGAGTTTATAAAAACTTTACATTAATTTCAGGACTTCCTGACTGTATATTCCTAATTTCCACAGTGATCATCCGATTTAGAATACTCCAATTTCGGTCCGAGTCTTAGGTATTCCATACCAGCAGTTACGCAAAAATTTTTTCCCAATTTTACTTAGTCTAGTTGCTATTCGGAGTAAACTACTGCTGTTTATGCTTATCAAGAGTATACCTATGTATTACACTATCCTTTCAGAAGAAATTAATTATTTTCCATAAATAATATAATAAATGGGCACTCTACTATCTGGGCATGGCCCTATCTGATGTATATACTTTTTCTTTATGCATATGGATAATTTTCCAAAAAAAAAAATATTTTAAAACAATCGCAATGCAGCTTTAGAAATATAATTTTGTCATTATGTTGCCTCCCTTGCTTTGTTCTTGCATCGCCCACAGGCTCCTTTTGCTAAACAACCATCCAGTTTTGGCCATTCTAAGCTCGTTCACTCTTCCATTCTATTGCATTCGTGTCTTCCGTCTTTCACATCTTTTTTCTCTTCTCTTCTCTGTCGCTATCTCACTTTTTTAGCCAGCTTAAACATCACGAATTTGCAACGTTTGTTTGCATTACTTGCTGTTTGGCAGTGCATTCAACAAACATTACTGTACATTCACCCACTTTTTAAAGTTCAAACACACACACAGATACACACTTATATACACAGATACACACAGCCATACAAACGTGAATGCACGGCTAGAAAAAACTTCGAGTGTAGAGAAACAGAAATTGCATTCTAGCTGCGCTGCTGCTGCGGCTGCAAAAAGCCAAGCTGCACATGCGTGTTGCGCTGTTAAGCGAAGTTGCAAGCTGCTTCCGCAGTCGCTGCTGACGTTGGCGCTGCGGCTGCAGTTGCAGTTGCCGTCTCAGTCGCTGCAGTTAGTGTCTGTGGCTTTGCCATAGAAAAACTGCTTTCTCTTGATGCCAAAATAAATTCGCCTTGTCTATTGGCAAAAAAAAAAAAAAATGGCGATAGGTAAAGTCTATGGCTGTCTAAAGTTGTATTGTGAATAAACTTTATGTTTGTGTGATTAAGCTTTTGGGTAATGGCGTAATTTTTGAAAATACAAATTCCTTTCTGATAGCTTTTTTCGTTATTTTATTATATATATTAGTGTATTCATTATATTATTTTTTAACTGAATGTCTGCTCTTCACCCGGAGATCTAAAATTCACCCTCCTATTAATCCTAAAATAAATGGTATTACTTTACCCTTCAGCGATTTAGCCAGATATCTTAGGTTTGCCCTTGGTAGTAAACTGAACTGAAAACTGAATATGGAAGATCGAAGGAAAAATTCCTCTACACATGCAGGAAGGCCATTGGGCAATGTTTCCAAATATAGTTCACACTGTCATTGTCAGACCAATTCTTCTTTACGTTGTCTCAATTTGTTGGCCATCACTGAACAAGGAAACCACCCTAAACAAGCTGAGTAAGGATCAGCGTACCGTAGAAATTACTATCAACTAGTAAAACAATCAGCCGTTCTGTCAGCTTTACATTGAGAGAGGCGAAAATATAGAATGATCAGACTCTTCCTATGGTCAGCTGCAAATCAAACATAAAAACCGATTTCGCAAACACTGCAAAGCAATCGTGGAATCCAGATCCGTACAGGATCTCTCGGCGAACTTAGCCGGTGTACTGCAGGAAAAGAACTAAGGAACTTTGCTGACTAAATGGACCTCAATGCTCAAAAGTATTACGAGGAATTCACGCATCAAGGCTTAGCGCTCCTCACCACGTCTGCGGCAGAAACTGTGCCGACGAGAAGAAGCTAGAGACGGTGGAGCATTTTTTTGTCTTCTGTCAGGATAGTATTGCGGAAACACAACGGGCCAACGCGAGTTAGGACGCCAGGTCTCTAGTGTAATACAAGATTATACAAGCTTTACAATCTTTCTCCCGCAATGGAATGACTGCCAGCGAGAAGTAACCCATATACTGGTGGGTTATGTAGGTTATGTAGGTTGCAGGTATGGACAACTTCTTCAAAAAGATGGATGTGTGTGCTTTTATAGCTTACCTGCTAAGAAAAGGCTGAAAGATTGCGCAAAATACGGATTGGTTCCTCTAACGACATAAGCGATAAACGATATTGTTTGACAAATATTCATAAAAACCCTAACCAAGCCATTACAACAAATGGATACAAATAGAACATCCGTACTCCTACTAGAAGGAGTATAAGTATAAAGAAAGGGGGTACTACACCATACTCCATTAGCTATTTCTTTGTAGGGTTGGGAGTCTAAAATTTAATATTTTATTGGAAATACATCTTTCGAAGTTTTAATCATCTTCGACAAAGTAGTTGACATAGTTTCTCAATTAAAGGGAAACATCATAAAAACGGCATAAAGTATTCGTATGAAAATCTAACAGTGTCTAGTAATTGACGAGCAACCTCTCTATAGGAATAAGAGTGATGACGGACTTTTTTCTGAATGCATGCCAAACTTGACACGATCAATGTATTGAAGTCATTCGTCACAATTTGCTTGACATCTAAAATAAAAATGAGTTCGAACGTTCCCCCGCTGATCCCACTTAGCTCCATCGAACCTTTTTTCTGTCCATATAGTTAAAGTCATAAATGTACATAAATCGATAAGCCACAGACTTTGATTCACGTTTAGTCTCTTAACCCTAAAAACCAATAGCTAAATGGGGCTACTTGATTTCGGGATGGAAGCTATCGATTTTGCTACATACTCGTACATCCCTTCGTTTCAGTGCGTCGAGATGTTGCTTTTAGTCGATGTATTCGGTGCTCTAGTCAAATTAGGAGAGTCGTCCTAATTTAAATACGATTTCAAAAACGTATGATTTGGTATATTGTGGTATTTTTGAACACCCAAGCGATTCAATATAAACAAGAATCAAAAAGTTTGCATACAGATGCAATACGAAAAGCAACACTGCGTTTGCATTTGTATAAGTGTATCTGTGTATCTTTTTACTGTTATAATGCACTTCACTTCACTTCACCATTTCACTTGGTGCAATTCTCTAGCCATTTTTTTGTGCTAGCTGTCGTTCTGGTTCTGGCCGTATTCTCTGCTTCTTGTTATTGCTTTGGCAGTCATCTTGTTGTTCTTGTTGTTGTTGACGTCAAAGCTGCTGCAAAAAGTGCCGTTAGAAGAGCATTTATTACGCTCCTGTTACAGCATACAAAAGATACCAAAAGACTCGGAGACTGCTGTAGCGTTGGAACGAGCTGGGACACATTTAGACAGTCATATGAAATTTTCGCATCTGACAAAGGAAATTAGTTTTTCACAAAAGAAAAGTATACTGCTGACTCGGTCAAATGTTGACGGCAGCAGCGACGTTTGCAGCGACGTCAGCCTCAATGCCACTGGGCGAACGGTTCAATTTGTTGCCCCTTTTTTCTTGTGGCTATGCCTAGACGCTCAAGCTAACAACAATCGACCCACCAATCGACCAAATGCAATGTGCAATTTTCGTAGCTACTTTTCTTATAAAAATATAATTTCAGTTATTTGCCAGCGCAGCGCAGTTTTTCCGCTGCCTCTTCTCTGTCAGTTTTTCCTACTATTTGGCTCAGTGCGGCGGCTTTAACTGCGGCTGCGCATGCGCATAGAACTTCCGGGACTAAAAAAAAGGCCAACTAACTCTAGCAACAGCTACAATGATGATGATGATGATAATAATAATGATGTTGGTGATGATAACGATGATGACGTTGGCGACGACAGCGCTAGCAACAACAATAAGTGAGTGCAACTAACTGCAGAATTGGGTCACTGGGAATTCTTTTTGTTCTTTTGCCTTTTTTGTTTGTGCAACGTTTTGTGCAACGTGTTAGACCCCCGCTCTTGAAGCTCCGCTCTCCTGTATTCTCCTTTGACGGCTCTTACAACTATTGGCTGTAGTCTGCTGCTGGCTTTTCATGTTGTTCTTTTATGGTTAGAATATTTGTTGTTTTTGTCCATAATGGCGCATTACACTTCTTTTTTTTTTTTGCAATGCTTATAGCATTTACTGCACTCAAAGCAATACCCTCAGTGACTGTGGTTTATTGAGTTGCTATGAAAAAATATTTGTCGGTTATTTTCAATTAGTTTCAACGTGGAATTTCTGATTGGCATGTACATGACCTAACTCTGATGCCTTATAGTCAAAAAATATTAAAGTTCATCGTGCCCGATTGCGGCATCAATCGATGACTATCAGTTCTTTCTTTTGGTATATTATCATGATTTTGGATTCCTTTGGGACATTGGCTTGACCAACTTGTGTTTGGTGAAGACAAACAAAATATTTAAAATAAACTGATTCCAAGGCACACAATACAGTGAGCGAATAAAGGTTAAAGCTCCTTGCATTTTTCAACTAAACCCGAAAATTTGAAATTATTTTATATTTAACATACTTATTTAACTATTTTAGCGTACTATATATATAAAACAAAACAACTTCAAAATGTACTACATTTTTTGGTTTTTTAATTTTTGCGACTTTTTGGTACGAAATAAGGTTAAAGTATTCCGCCCAGTATGATTACACAGGTCAACATGGTTCAGTTGTTGCAAAGCTAAGAGTCATTTCCGAAGTAATTTGGTGCGTAGAATCCGAATCCGGCGTCAGAACTGGCCCATCACGTAAGGATTTTGAGATATTTGAGGTTATGTATCCGAAAAATGGCGTTTTTTCCTACATTTGAGGTTATGTACGGTCTTTCTCTCCAGTTACATCATTTAGTACAACTCTTACCCTTTAACTTAAGGGTTCAAGAGATCAATTACGATTTTTTTCGCAAAGTTATGGCTTTTCGAAGCCTTTGAGATAATTATCTCAATAATTATTGCACATTTTTTACAACATTTTCTATGTATATTTTAAGTTTGAAAAAAAAGTTAAATATTATATTAAAAACTCCAGTTTTTTGACTGATGATTGAATTATTTTGATTTATGACGTCAATAAGCACACCCACAATTTTTTAAGCTGAACATTTTGATGCACTTAAAGTTTAAAATTGCAATCTAAATCATTCACAAAAGCGCCAGCTGGCGAAAATCAAAAACAAATATTAATATTTCAAAAATAAATTCCTCGACCCCAAAAATTCTCAATTCATATTTGGTTGAAGAAAAAAATATTTTTTTTTGCTTTCTGTACAATATCTAACTTGAATATTTTGGAATATTCCTATTTGAAAAAGTTGCAAGCTCCAATCTATTTTAGACTAATAGATTCTTCGGGAAAGTTTCTCGAACTGACCCATAAAACCAAAATCATGATGAGCCTTGGTTTTTGAGGCTCCCTACAATATATCCTGTTGGTGATGGCGGAGTAATACCTCTCAGATACAAAGTTTCTTATCCAAAAATAATTAACATTACGTTTTTTTTTTGATAAGGCAATGTTTTTATCTACGTTTACATTTGGAGGACCAGAGGACCTATAATTAATTGAGTCGTCATCTGCTCTACTTTTATCCACATACATTTCGAGGTCTTTTAATCTGAAGTTTTCCTGAGGCTTCTGCATTTGTGTGTCGAAAATCTTAAATAAAATAATTCTCATAGCTAAGGAAAACGATAACCTACCATGCCCCAAAATCAATTTGTTGGGCCATACTCCTCAATAGGCGGATTTAATAACCTCAAGGAGAGTAGAAAGCATTTATAAACTTAAAAAATTTATAAACATAAAAAAAATTAAAATGATCTTGCAAACATGAGATATGTAAGTTCCCAGACCGCATATCAAGAAAGTTACATTTTCTTCTCATATAAAAACAATTTAGTACTGTATTTCTTTTCAATTGAAAATTGTTTGAAATTCTTATAAGGTATTGCGATAGTCTTAGTAAAATAATGTATTGAATTTCTGAAATTTTACTAAAGTTATCTCTTATTATTTCTTATTCGATAATCAGGATAATCAGTTATTTTATTTTTTTTTCAAAAATAAACTATTACTATTATAAATTTCACTGAGTTTATGTTTTCGCCGTAACAACTGTTTCTAAAATTATTTAATTAAACATATTTTTAAACTGAATCACAGCAAAACATTGCATTTGATATTAATTTAATTAACAATGAATTCAGTTAGGAAATTCAATAATACTTAAAAATAATCGCCTTCTAATTTTCAAATACAAACCCTAACGCCACTTATACAATAATTTAAAAAACTCTATGTATCTCTTAGACATTCCATTGCAACAGAAACATTTCCCAGATGAATGAGAACTTTACCCCCGTAAAAAATCACACATTTTTTTGCTCATACTTTTATTACGCCTTTCCCTCAATAATTTTCTTGGAAAAATTTCTTAGACCGGTTTCAACATTGCATTGCTAAGCAAAAAAAAAAAGCCAGTCAGCTATGGCACAACAAAAGCGTTGCAGAATCATTTGTTGTTGTTGTTGCTGTTGTGGTTGCAAACTTCAAGAACCGCGAAGCAGCTACTGTCGAGTACTGTTATATTCTGCAAAATGCATCTGCTCTGCTGCTTCGTGTAAGTGCATCTGTGTGTGTGTTTGGCTGTATCTGTGTGCAGCTCCTTTCGCTGTGTTTTTGCACACATTTTTCAAATGTAAGTTACTTGCGGTCATTGGCTTTAACTGCTTTTGTTGCTGCTGCTGCAACTGCGACTGCATTGGCGACTGCGACAGCGCTGCCTGTAAGACCGAGACTGAGACTGGCTTTAACGTTGGCCGCTGCCTTCTCACTGATTGCTTTCAACTTTATTATTTTTTTATTCTTAAGTTTTTTTCTTTATTTTTTTTTGCAAGTCTTTGGTTTTGGACTACGTCGTGCTCTTGCACTTTAGTTGCGCTGCAGTGCAGCCAAAACAAAGGTGACTTGCGGCCATTGTACTGATTTCCATGCCATTAGATTCTATTAAAAACTGCTCCAACTGCGAACAATTCTTTGTGAAGTGTTCTAACGCTGCTGCGCTATTTTCTTCTGTTTATTATATATATTTTCTATAATGTGCGCTGTGTGGGCGACGATTTATTTTATTTTATCGCTAGCTGGGCATCAAGAACTTTAGTCTTATGTGTAGTGTCTTGCAATCTTTTGCCCAAATCAAACTCACATACAAAGGCCGTGACTTCAACTGCGACTCCACCCAAAAGCAGCCTTAGAACAAAAGACTTAAGCGACAAACTTGCCAGTACGAACGAACAGTACGAAAGACTTGCATGCAGTTGGCAAACGCAAAAGCGAAGCAGCGCAAAAGCAAAAACGAACAACATGTTGCTCTCTGCTTTGCGTTTTTATTTTATTCTTCGGCGCTGCTTTAGCTTCGTCTGTGGCTTCGACTTCAGCATAAGCTCGAGCTTGAGCTTGAGTCAAAGTCAGTTCAACGAACTTGCGCTCGAATCTAGGCTAAACATTCTCTCGCTGACGTGCAATGAAAACGAAAAGTACCGTAAGTTTACCGCTATGCCGCGGCTGCTTCTCGAACGAAGCAACAATAACAGCAACAACAACAAAAACAACAATGATGAGCAGCCCAGAACATTGGCCAATACAGTCGGCCAAGCATTTGATTAGTGTATGGAAGCGGGTAGAAAAAGAGCGAGAGACGCGTTTAAGGCATGGCCTAAGAACGTGACGTTCGTTGATGTTGTTGCCCGGGACTGTGCCACATTGTGCCACCATACTTATTACCAAGAGCCTATAGACGACTTAAACAGCGGCTAGTTGTTACTAGTTTGCCGCTAATCAAATGCAAGACTTTTCCAGCGCAGCGGAAGTTCAGCGACTTTATTTGATTTTAATGGGAAAGTTATTAATTGTATGGCTATGCACGCCTTCACTGGCGTATTGTATTACAACTTCTTCACTTGTCCACTCCATTTTGAGCTATCCAAAAAAGTTCTAAATCACTCACATTTCATTATAATACTCTTTTTAACTGCGTATTCGTTTGTTGAATGTTACTTCTTCTACTATTATTCCATCAGGAGAATAGGGCCTATTACTAGCACCATATAAATGTTACCAATTTTAACTTCTAAGCTCAATTACTTTCATATGTTTTGGGACCTAGTTTGTTTTTAAACAAGGTACAAATTGTATTTGGCCAAATTTTAGGAAGATCCTCCATCATCTTTCTTCCAGTGATTTTCCCTCGAATGGGATGGGAGCATTCTCCCAAGCAAGAGTTTTCTCAGGAGCTGGGTCTAATAACCTTCTTAAGATTTGATTTAAGTTAAAGATGTAATAGAGTATCCTGAACATTTCCTCCCCTGGCCCATGGTTTCGCTCTACGGCCCTGGCTGAAGGATTCTCATCCATGCGGACAAGGAGTGGCAGCCAGCGTATTCGATGCAATTGTATGCGTTTGATTAAGCCAATATCGCTCTTAGAGCTTTTGGTTTATTCCAATTGGGAAATCACACATCGGTCTGAAGATTCGTCGCACGATTTTTCTTTCAAAACCTTGTCGGATGTTGCCAATGTCAAAACTTTAGCGTTATAAAGCAAAGGGATATGCTCAGGGGTATTTTTGTGTGCAGAGAGGGGCTCTACAGTTGAGCTTCTTACTGAGCCCAAAGTAACGCCGGTTTGCAAGAGTTTACCAGGGTGCAAGAGTTCCTCAACGTCATCAAAAAAAGTAGAGCTAGCTTTTTGGGACTACTAAGCTAAGACATGTCTGCGAAGGATGTGTATGAAGACAACAAAGAGAGTGAGTATCAATTTGCTGTTCACTATGATGGTTACAGTACATATGGATAATCAAAAAAACAAGAAAGAATTTTTTAGAATATGCAAATAAAGTTAAACTGGCTGATTCATCTGTCTGTACAAGATTTTAAAAAACAACTACCTTGATTACGCACACACCCCCAAACCTAATGATACGCAAACTTGTATCATGTTTGGGAAAAATAAGAAAAGAGTACATTCCATTTTTTTTCTAATAAAAATGATAATTATGCAAAATGAAAATCTCGCAAGGGCTATGTATTGGGAATCGTAGTCGGTTTGGAAACTCAATACACCACATATTCAAATCGCTTAAAAAACACTCACAGTCCCTAATTCATGATCTAAAATGAACGCAATAATCCAATTTAATAAAACAAGTTACTTCGCTTGTCTCCGGGTGTACTGAAATCACAAACTTTAGTTTATTTGGACAAGATCGTTTAGAGAGCTCCGCTTAAGAATTAAGTAACAACGAATTTAAAAAATATCTGTTTTAGATAAGAACTATCGGGTTATAATTTTTTAACGTTATCTGTCTTATTTTGTTGAAGTTCTGTTTGTACTAGTTCATAAATTGTTAACCATTAAACCATAAGTTCCAGTAACAGACATAAGTTAACTCTGCTCGTTTCAAAATTTTGGTAATATTATATATCAACCGATTTTGCTTTTCTTTTGCAGCCTTTGATAAAGGAACCCCTCAGGTTTAGCGTGCTTAGTTATCTCCTATATAAGGAAGAGTTTGTATATAACTTTTTATGTTTGTTTTTTAGTCGAGTCAAAGTATTGATGCCATTGACTAGTAATTGTTAAACTATCGTTAAGTTTAGTATTCAATAGTGGATAAAATACATATATTTTTTTATATAATATATAACTATAATTTTTAATTGAATTTAATTTTAAATAAATTTATTTTTCTTAAGTGTAACTTGCATTATTTCTCTCGAAAACGGATAAAAGAAAGGAATATCTTTGTTCTAAAGTTTGATATTGTTGCTAAAAACCCGGTACTGGGTACATTTTCTTTTCCATAGTTATTGATCCCTGGTGCAATTTATAAAAGTTTATTAACATAGGTGTGACAAAGTGAAACAGCCATTTTGGAACAGGGGTAGAATTACCAATGTCGCGATATGTCTTCAATATCCCATACTAGCTATGAAGTGCCCTGGACTCCAACCAATGTTTAGAATCTTGCACCAAAAATTAACATTCCATTTTATTCATTGTCAATACGCTTTGAGGATTTAAGCGGGGAGCTATTGAAGGTGTTGTTGTAAGGAACAAGTGTAGTCCTAGACATGTTTTTCGAAGCTTTATATGATTTCAAGGGCTCTAGTGTATGGAAACTTCGTATTTTTTTTCTTTCCATTTAGTAGTTCGTTTATGGCACATTGACTTGTCTGTCAATTGTTGTCGTCTCATAGCCATCGGAGTTCTTGCTGCTGTTTTTGTTGTTGTTGTGGTTGTCGTCGCTTGAATCTTAAGCCGTCAGAACTGCGAAAGCAAAACAAATTGGTGAAAGTTGTTGCTCAAAGTCTTGGCCGTCTTCGCTTATATTTTATTTTTGCGTTTTCGCTGCCGTTCTTATTCGCACAAAAAAAAAAGGTTCTTTTCTTTATCATTCGCACTTTATACAGAAATACAGTGGAGCGCTTTGTGTGCGCGCCAAGCATTATTAACACATGTCGACGCACAGCCGGCTTGGACATGCGTCTATATTGGGACAACTGGACAGATTCCATGCCCACACACCGGTATATACATACTCTCCATTGTGGCCATTCTTCATGTTACAAAAACGGTCGTTGAACCTGTGTTTCGTAGCGCGGTTTCTGCCGCTTCGTTTGGTATTCATTGGATTCTTAAACATTTCGTTTTTCATCTGTAATAATTTTGCGTGTAAACAAGCTAAAGTCAACGACTTTAGTGTAAGTGGGCAGCACAGCGGGGGTCGCAGTGTAGGAGCGGCTGGGTTGCCAGAAACTTCGTTTTCTGCAATTTTTTGTACATGCGAGAGATAAGAAGTGGCCCACTCTGAAAATTTTCTGAAACTCCAGACTGAGTCATGTTGTTTACGAAAAACGGTAACCTTTTTGGACAGAAATTTCTTTTCATTGGAATCGAGAGAATTGTATAATTAGGCTAACGGCTGCAGCAGTGACGAAAGTAATAGCTAAACAAACAAACAAGTTGGTTGAAATTAGCAATAACAACAATAAAAAATACCCGGTAAAGTTATGGAAATTTTGACCATGACATAGACAAATAGCAGTTAGTTTTGACTTACTTTAAAGATGAGTCAGGGGCTTAAATTTTTAGTTTGTTTTGATAAGAATTAATAGCTTCAAATGTAATTGATAGCAATGCTTTATTCACTTAGACCTACATAATGTAATTATTTTTTTTTAATTTACTTATATAAACGTTACATCAATTTTTAATCTAAAAAAATTTTTATTTACCTCATATAAATTAAATGAAATTAAGTAGGTCAGACTAATTCGATGAGAGTATAAGTATCTTTAATGGTATTTGATCGCGCTGCGAAATATACTAACAGATAAACAAAATAAAATTAACAAATTTAATAGAGTAACATAAAACCTAGACACATATTTTTAAACGATTGCATTCCATAAATTATTTTGTTCTTAAGGCCACATTCAACAAGAAAAATATGAAAATGCCTATTTAGAATTAATTTTTTGGGAATAAGTTCTTATATCGTTTCCTTATTGATATTACAAGCAAAATGTAAAATTAATTTATTTTGAACTACAAAAAATCAATGTAAATACTACAAATAATAAAAACTATTTTCCTCAAATATAAACATTGAAATCAATATAAATATAAGAACATGAGTCATAATTTTCTTAAAAAACTTCGTATAAATTAAAATTTTAAAAATCGACGATCACTCGGTAAATGTTTTTTTTTTCAATTTTTATTTTTTTTTAAAGTACTTTAAAAAATAAGGTTATTTTAATGCCTTGTAGTTTGTGGTGTATTAGAAGCTAAAAGTTAATTAAAAATGAAAAATTTCAAAAATTTGAAATTCTGAATTTATCGTATATTTAATTTAAACTAGGCATCCCAATGGGAATTACCCAAAAAAAAGTAAAAAAAAGTAATATTATTGAATATACTCTTCCATATAGATCAAAATAAATTAATCGGATTTATTTGATTTTCAAGATATTTACAAAAAAAAGCTTCGCATATGTATCGTTATCTATAAATGAACATTTAGATCGATTTTTTAAGCCAATCTATTTGATTTTTAAGATATTTACATATGGAATTACAGGTACTAAAAATATTAGGCTCATACATTTTGTGTTTACAAAATTCCAATTATCTATCGAGCTATCGATTACTTTTTTCAGAAAAAATTTCTTGGAAAGGCATCATTTTTTTTATTGCTACAATATTAAACTCTAAAAAAATGTTAATTTTTTAAGTTTTAAAATTATCTACAAAAATATGCTTTTTTGTCGAATACTTTTATTATTTTATTTATTCATATTTTAGTTAAACATACTTATAAATAAAAATGTTTACAAAAATATTGTAACATAATACTATAAAAAAATAATGTTATTTTTTGTGTTTTTCAAAAATTGACTAAAAAGCTGATTTTTTTTTTAAATGTCAGGATGTAATTATAAACATTTTATTCAATTATCTTCATTCGTTCGCGAGATATTCTTGTTAAAGAAAAGTCTAACCAAATGGTATGATATCGGTAACTTGAAATATAGTCGGCTTATATTAGCTGGGACCTCTGTCAAATGTAAAAATCATCAAAGAGATCTTCTTAAAAAGTGATACTCTATAGATTTTATACGCAAGCATGTAAGTATATAAGATTAAAAGATGGCGTAAGTTAAAGTTGAGCGTGGACGACTTTGGAATACCCTGTACCAACACATTGCCATAAAATATGATATTTTGCTTAAAATGTTCCAAAAGATATTTATTTCCCAATTTTAATTACGATATTTTTATAAACAAACAAAAAACAGACGAATTTTACACCAAAGCCATTTTTTTTAGCCGGTTTGGGAGCCTTTTGATATAGTCAACCGATTTGGCACAGTGCTTGAAAACTTCTGAGTGCCAAATTTTTTTAGAGCATCCATCTAAAACTTTTCTGGTTTTTCCAGTTTCTTTAACACACCCCTACAGGAAGCTATATAACACAACCCCGATATCGAAAAAATAAATTGAACTTGTCTCCCCTGACATAATAATCTGAATATTTTGTTGGCTCTACCATCTTCAGCGATCTCAGAGATCTAGGAGTTTATACGGACGGGAAGACAGACAGAGCCTATAGGAAACTTTGGGGAGTCTTCGGTGTCTCTTTCTGTATATTAGATATGTATATTTTTGGCTCATGCAAACTTTATATCCTTAATATGACCATACGGCTGATATGTTAATAAAAAGATTTTTAAAACTGTGCCTCAGCAAGTTTTAACCTTATTTGTAAAGCTGCTTGATAAGAACTATTTCAAATCTATTATATTAAAAGCCTAAGAGACATAATAATATACTAGAATTTTGATGATGATTGCTTATCACTATGCCGCAATCTGTAACAAATAGAAGTAGACCTGCTGCAAAAGTCAAAGCTCCAGATCCAGCTCCAACTCCAGCACTATTTGTTCTAGTGTCTTGTGTTTCTGGCCTAATGTGCTCGACATATCGGATACATGTGCCGAGTTCCAATGTGAGTAACGAACTCGACTTAAGACCGCGAGCATGATCGTAATTATTTTCATAGCTTTGCACTGTATGTACGATGATGGTGTCAGTGGCGTTGTTGTTGTTGTTCTTGGCTCGATTGCTACTCCACTTTGTTGTTGTTTGTATGGCGTCTATATAGTATATAGTATACCTCTATGTATGTAATGTACGTAACGTATGTATAAGTATGCCTTTCCACAGCAAGTTCAATGTACTCGCTTGAACTGCAGAAAAGACTGAGGCAAAAGATGTAGATAAACATTTCCGCAAGAGCAACAACGAAAAAAATAAAAAGAAAAAAATCTAAGTAGAAACATTCTTTTGCTAAAGTCAAAGACGAAGTCACGAGCGGCCCGAAGCTCCAACAACTAAGCCAAGAGAGTGTAGAGCAGGCGACATGTTGGGGCCTACGGATACTTTCATTGCAAAATCTTTCTCTTTGCAGGCTGCTGCCAAGCGGCAACCAGTTTGTTGGCCAGCAAAAAGAAAGGCTTTCTTTCTTGCCAGTTGGCTCGCTGCATTTTGCAGCCATTGCAATTGCAGTTGGCCTGGCCAGCAACAGCTACAACAACAACGACAACAACGCAATTTGAAAGTATGACCGAGTGCTGCGACTCCATTAACATTAAAAGCCAAGACGACCATCATCATTTTCTGCGACAGACCCGACCACAATTGAGTAATTTTATTATGGCCAAAGTTCTTTAACTTCTACTGGCGGTAACTGACTCTGAGGCTCTGAGGCTTTTCAAATTTGGTAATGTGACTGTGCAGTGACTTTTCTTGGAGCCGTTGATTGCCCGTTTTTTTTTCATTTTTTTTTCCCCTCAAAATTTTTAAAAGTTCTACGCCAACAACAATAAGCATACAACAAAAAAAGTTTGTGTTAAAGTTCACGTACAAAATGGCTGTGGTTGTTGTCTTTTGTTCTATGGTCGTTGAACCTGTATATGGGCTCTTCTGCTCATAGCTAAGTTCTTAACTGCCTGCAACATTAGACCCAAAAAACCCAACAAAAGTAACAATAACAAATTTGAAAAAGTTCAACATCGCATCATTTTGTTACAATACCTACGACTCCGCAGGTCTTACATAAAAACTTGACGCACTCCGTCGACTTTCGTTGTATTGTAGAAGAAGCGTATTAATTTTTCTAATTTGTCTGTTTGCCACGAGGCGAATGAACTTTTGTCGTCTTTTGCTTTCATGTTATATGTTTTTTGTTGCTTTTATATTTGTTTTTTTTTTTTGTTTTTTCGTTTTCTTTGGCAACAGAACTCTGTGAGCTCAGCCATCCAAATAGACAGCTCAAGCGCACCGCCGAAATGGAGCTGGAGTCCATAATATAGCCACAACTTTATCCAAGTTCAAAGAACTCATTCCCGTCACCATTGTGAGAATATCGTGCATAAATTAAAACTATAAAAACTATTTAATAATATGCATTATCAAACGGGCGGTCAACTTTAAGATTTATGGTCAAACAACATATATCTATGTATATACGAATATCATAATCCAGTCGAAAAATTGCCAATATCATTAATCAAAGTTGACTGTTGGCCAAGATCGCCAACACATGCTAAATACTGGATTAAAGCCAGTTCTAGTAGACTCGATTTGAATTGATTTAAATTAACCGACTTGATCGCTTATCATAAAATGGCGTATTGTGAGCACAACTTATGCTAATTATAAGCAAATTAAATTTATTGGTTTAATTTTTTAGTTTTACGCTGCAAGAACTTGGCACAGATTTCATTCTGGTTGGGGCATCTGTACTGATATCTATGGTTGGAACTGTTGGATAGACCGTACTAGTATCTACAAACGTAGGTGAAAAGTGTTTTTAGAAGTAAGTTTAGTTTAGATATATATTTTTCAACCTTAAGAATGAAACTTAAAAAATTTTTACCATATTGCAAAAAGATATTTATTTGCCAAATTTGGGCAAGATATTTTCATAATCAAACGAAAAACAGACGAGCGATTCGTCGTATATGACTTATCTGTCTGTATCTTGTCTTTTGATCAAATATGGTATCTGATAATGTAAAACTAATGTGTCGTTAAAATAAAATTCTTATCGCCGAATATTTTTATTTTTCTTATTAATTAAAAATATATTATTTAAAGCAATATTTCGGATGCTTTACTAACACGAAGTGTTAGGAAGGAAGGAAGGAAAATTCGAATAAAGAGTAAAAGAAAAAAGAACAATAAGACCAAAAGCAGCATATAATGCCCGATAGAAGTTGTTAAAGAAAAGCTCAAAGTCCTCATTACAGAAGAAAGAGGACCAATTAAAGTCGGAGAGAAATAGATAAAGATCCACAAAATTGGTCTTACGAAAACACTAATACCAAGGAGCACGATTGTGGAATGGATGTAGATATTAAAAAACAAATGCTGATATAATTTATTATGTGATAGCACGGACTACTACAAAGACAAAAATGTTTGAAAAATGCTTTAGTATACAATAAATTTGGTTTCCTACTAAAACTTACGATATACTTAATTAATTATTATATTATGACTTCAACCACTACTGTTTTTTCAGCGAAGATGCTCAAAGTATTAAAACCAATACAGTGACTTTCCCTTTAATATAATACAAATATGTTTCCACCAATTACCAACCTTGGTACTTATTCAAAAAATTGAAAATCCTCGTCCATTTAATGAAATAGGCTGGATTCTAGGTGCCAAATACCACAAAATCGTTAATATATATTTTCATTAATATTTTATTAATATGCATACATACCTAGACGAAAAAATGTGGTTCCAATTACCAATCCTAGTAGCCGGTCAGTCAGGTCAATCTGTTTATGCCAAAGAAAATGGTAAGTAACCAAAAAATAGATAAAAGAATGAAAAAATTAAAAAAAGGAAGAAAATCTGAATTAATGGCAAAAAATGGGATGGCAGTTATTCGCGAGCTCTGGTATATACATATCGTAGCCCCCAATTACCAAATCCTGGATCCGCACCTGATTTGAACAAATAGTCTTTTCGTGAAAGTATTGACTTTAATTTATAATTTTATTCCGAAACCAATATTTTTTTGTGTCTTCGCCATCAAACTGTCTATTAATTTCCCAAATTCATTATCAAAAATAAATTTTTTAAAATTTCTATGATTTATTTATAAAAATGTTTATAATTTATTCATAAAAAAATTTCTAAAACTGGGATTAAATTTAATCTGTGGTGAAACTGACTTTGTAGTGCGCTAAAGCTAATTTTTATGAGGGATGTTTTGAGGGAATGCTCTGAGAAAAGTTCACAAACTAGCATTTTATGAAGTTTATAGTTGAATAGATATAATCCTTTGAACCATTTGCGAATTCAGGGTTTGGTCTTGTGGGTTTTCCCTTCAGAGCTAGCAAAAAATTGTCAACCCATTTAGGTAACTTTTACATAATTTTCAATATGTATTATTTATTTAAGTTTAAGAGTTCTTCTGATAAAATTTTGACCTTTCCTTGCTTATTGAGCTTATTAAATAAGTCTATATTATTGTATTATATATTATGCTCCAGATTATTATTTTAACAAATAAGGCTGTAATCCAATACGTAAGGAATCTTAGGCGCTAGACACTATATATGAATATCTTAGTTTCGGAACGACATTTAATCTATTTTCGTATTTAGCTTTAGTTGCTTGGCTTGTCTATAAAAGGTACTATATATGAAGTTTATTGTATTGGTGACACCAAAGTAAACTGTACCTCAAAAAATAGCAAAAAAACATATTTCCTCAAAATTTAAATATAATAAGTTCAAACTTTGCTGCAACTTATTGTTTGCTTGAAATTATATAATAAATTTATAATTTTCGATTTTTTTCTATATTCAAAATTTTATCTTTCATGAGAAATGTCGACAAAAATAAATAATCCTCTATTCAGCTTTTCATATAAGACAGTTGGTTACAATATTTAAATTCTTTTCTTAAGGTATTTTTTGATTTTTTTAACACTGTCAGTCGTTCATATATAAGGCTATAATTCAATTACTAATTTTGACTTTTTTTTTTACACTGAGCTATAATTAAGGCTATTTTCTGTGTTATAAACATAAAAATAAAATACATAATGTTTTCAAATTTTAGTGGTAGCTACACTAATTCTGGCGAAAAGATGTTTTATTTAATTTTTTAAGAACAAATTTCCAAAACTGGGAGTAATATAACCATATTTTCTCAAACTTATTATTTCACTTACATATGACGATATTCGTGGGCAAAGGATTTAAAACAATTTCCAATCAAGTCATAAAGTGGTTTTAAAAAGCTTGCAACATAATGCTTTAAGAATATTACTTTAGAAAAATGAAAACATGATATTTCCAATATTTTGAACCAACTACATACTACTGTGTCCAAGAACTAGTAGGAATTTCTTTTATAAATTAAAAAGTCTTTATTTATTTTTCCAAATCAATTTCGTTCCCTTTAAAATAGTCCCCTCCTGATATAATACACTTATGCCACCACTTTTTTCAGTCCTCGAAACATGCCCAAAGTCTTCTTCCGGTATAGCTTTCATAGCGCGATTCACGTATAATGTCTTCAATCGACTCAAAACGGTTTTTTCGGAGTGGTCTTTTGAGGTTTGGAAATAGTCAGAAGTCACACGGAGCCAAATCAGGTGAATAAGGTGGTTGCGGAACGATATTGGTTGCATTTTTGGCGAAAAAGTCATCAAGAATCAGTGCTGTTTTTCGAGAAAATTCAGCATTTTTGGTACCAATCGAGACTTGACACGTTTAAGGCCCAAAACATCTTTCAAAATGGTATTAATTGATCCTTTTGGTACGCCAATTTCATCAGCAATGTCTCTTATAGTTAATCATCTGTTTGTAAGCACTCATTTTTTTGTTTTTTGGATGTGAGCATCGTCAGTTGGGGTTGATGGTCGACCAGGGCAATCCTCGTCTTCAACGCGTTCACTGCCATTTTTGAACAATTTATACCAATTATGTGTTATTGATTTTGATACAGCTCGGTCCCCGTAAGCCTTCTTCAACATTTTTAACGCTTCTGCAGCATTTAACATACTCCATTCAGGAAACAAATTTTATTTTGTTCAATAATTTCAGACATTGTAAAACTCGCCAAATTCACTTTTTGTATCGCACAAAAACAAGTGTAACTCAAGCACTAATGAATATTTTGTCATATAATTTGGCATGGAAGTCAGTAAAAGTTGTACCAACTTAAAAAAAATTGAGGGAAAATATGTACCTGCGTAATTTAAATCGAAAAGTTCCACCTAGTATTTGGGCTTTCTAGTCTAATATTTATATATTTAAAATAATCAGGGGCATGGGGATGTATATTAATAACTGTTCGAAGAGAACCAAATATACATGCTGCGATATTTACTGTTATGATAAATATATATGCAAATGGCAGCTGAATACAACCCTTTGGTTCCATCATAAGATACATTTTCAGTATGCTTCCAATTACCATACAAAATGCGTGTATCCTCTTTGGAACACATGCTCACGTAAACGCCACATGGTCTGCTTCAGCTGCACGTCCAAAGCGCGACCTAACGGTGCTCTTGGAGGCACAGCATAACCAATCCAGACAAAAGCCCTGAAACACTTTTCTGTCAGCTGCCATCTCCATATCATTCAGCATGTGTCAGAATTGGTTTCCGCTCCTAACTGCTAAATATATGCATAATAATAATAATAGTTGTATAGAAATGTGCCAACTGTTATCAAGTGAATTGCCAAATAATGGGCAAACAGTTAGACTCTTTTTGATACCCTTTCCCGCACATTATGTAACAGGCAAAAGAGGGCTTGTCAGTTTATTACTTGTTTTTTTAATAATCGATCGTTCGTCTTAAGAACCTTTAAAACTAGAGGCACAACTTTTAGATTTCCTTCACTATAAGCTTTGTTGCTTTAAAGAATAAGCTAATGCTATCATGTGAGCCTTATCAACAAAAAATTTGATTTCCTACTTAGCATGCTCTTATCTCTCTAGCTTCTCATACTATGCTCAACGAATGTATCATTATATAATTTGAAGCAAATAATTACAGAGTATTCCACTGTCGACCACCGTGCTGACTGATTAAAAAATTTCTTGCATTTACAGTTATGCAATACAATACGACAATGCATCCTTTTGACATAATACACAACACTTCATTCCATTTGCCACTCTCTTTTTATCTCTGTTTTTTTTTTTTTTCTTAGCTACTACTAGCTCAGTTTGCAAAAACAAGTTTCCTGTTTTGCTCTTGCCACACAAGAAATACAAAAATTTAAATAAAAAAAATAATATAAAAAAGTAAGAAATACCGCTAGGTGGTTGCTGCTGCTGCGATGACGACGGCTGTTGTTGCTCCTTTCAATTTCTTATAATTCTCACCAGGTTAGGGAAAACCGGCAAATACTAAATGAAGCAATCGTAGCAACGTCGATGTGCAGTTCCGCCCTGTCGCTCCACCTACGGCCAACGCCTACACTTTGTCATATGCTACCAAAACAGCAACAACAACAACAACAACCACAACAGCTACAGCTACAACAACGACAACAACAACAACCACGCACAACACTCGAACAATAGCGGGTAGGGCAACAATAAACATGGAAAGAATAGAGAAAAACAACATTTTTACCGTAATCCTTTCGTTTTGATCCGCTTGAGAAAAATATTTTCATTCTACCGAAAATGAGATTTCTTTCAAAGTACCATCGAAAACCGGGACCAAATGACTGATTGAGCAAACAGCGCGCACGCAAGGATTAAGTTGCTCACTGTGAAGGGTTGCTGGATTGCGCAGGTAGCACAAGACAGGACATGAGTTGCTTTATTTGAATATCATCAAGGCGGCTGCTGTTGCTACTTCTATGCACGCTGCCTACCGTCTCAGGTCTCAGGTAAGTAATATCTCTCAAAATAGGGAGCATGGGCAACTATCATCATGATGTCAGGTGCTGGCAAGGGTTTAACGTGAGATTCTAGCGGCATATGCGGGGAGCCTTAATACATTTTGATTGCGTAAAACCGTTGTACGACCAAATGAAAATAATATTTCCACTCTATCAAATGTGGAAACTAAAAAATGTTTACACAATTTTCATGAGCCGTGACGCCGCTACAAGTGGCCGAGTCTGCCAGCGCATATGTTATGTTGTGCACAGGAAATGCAGCGGAAAAATGGTTGTTCTTTTGGAAAAATGGGTAAAAAGGATTTAGTGAAATCCGCTAGAGTAAGTAGTTTTTCGACTGTCTGCGCAGACAGCGGCGGAAACAGCAGCATGCCGGCACAATAGTTTAATTAAAGCAAGGACACACAGGGTCATAAAAGCCATAAAATGGCACTTGGTCAAAGGGTTACAGAGCTCTAAGGGCCCATGCAATATGCAATTAGAGCACTCGTCTTCCAGGAAGCAGCATGCCCATTGTCCTTGCACGGTAGGCAAATGTGCGTAAATGTGTCACAGTTAGTGTAAAGTTTCCTTGAACGAAGGCTCTTGCGGAGGCAAAACGTGTTATTGCATAGAGCCATCCGTCAAGTTTGTTGCCTAAGTCTTTCGTTTCATGCATATCAAAAAGTTGAAAGTTAATTTTTGTTGGCAGTGCCGAAGCTTAGATACGCTTTGTAAGAGATTTAACAGTATTATTATCAGTTACAAGCATTTATATTGATTTTAAGTAATATTAATTAATTTTAATTTTATTAATTTTTATTAATATTTTTATTAACATTTTTATTAATATTTTACATTTAACAAATAACGAAAGTTTTAAGCAATTTCAGTTCATTGGGAACTCTTTTTATTATTTTTTTGCATTTGAATTTTAAATAGTGATAGTGTGCTTGGATTCAAAACACGTTCAAAAAAATCCTGAAATTCCGATGCCGATGTAATTGGATTCTTGAAAATCGTCATCCACAATATTTTCATAAATAACTTTTTGGGAACTCTTTTTATTCTTTTTTTTTTCTCATTCATCCCATTCATCATTATTCATACAGCGTTCCTAACACACTGAATTTCGTTGGTTTAAGAGGATTGATGAATTGCGGTCGCACCAACTATGTGTGGAAGTGGGTGCTCTCCAAAAGGACCAACATTTTACTAACTAGTCTACGGGTAAGTGGAAAGTAACCTTACTTACAGAAAAATGTCAAAATCGAAAAAGCCGCTACGGAGAATCTCAAAGTAATTAACGATGCCTGCGGCCAAGCACAGGGTTGCCACGTTGCCAAATACCTCCTACAGTCCAGATCTGGTACCGGGCTTGTTTTTTATTTCTTAGGCTCAAGCAAGAGCTCAAGGTAACCGATACAGCTCTATAGAAGACGTCCAAAGGTCGGGACGGTATCTTTGAAAAGGATAAGGGAAATGAGTTCATGAAGGTTTACACATAGTGGAAATCGCGTTATTCGCATTGTGTCGAAGCCCAAAAGGACTAGTAAGAATTTGTGCAGAGTAGTTCAAGAATAAAAACTGAATTTAATCCTGTTCTACTATTTTATGATCCAGTGTATATATAAGTGTCTAAAATAAAACTTAAAATAAAAAAAATTAACAAAATGAAGATTTACTCTAATGAAACATTACGCTTACCAGTAATATTTGTGGTCCGGCTTAACTCGAAACATATTTATAAATATATATTATAAATTTTCAAAAATATAGCGAATACATATCTATAATGAATACAATTCTTAACTTTGGTTATCTGCTGAAATCTCCAAAAATCTCTCAAACAGATTGGCGGGCATATCTGGATCAATTCCGTTTGTCGTTCAAACCATTTAAGAGCTAACTTTATAATTCTTAGCTGATTATTTATGTTTCATACATTTACCAAAACTTAACATAACCCTTACTCTCAGTTATAGTGTAAAATGAAGTATCGGTTGAAGAAAGAAGCGCCCGCACGCACCCAACTGCCAAAGTGTTGCTCAATTCGGGCTAGTGGAGTTCAACGAACGCACGAAATTAAAATATAATAACGAAACAACAACAAAAGCCTGCCCTGCTACCAACAAACAAACACAAAGACACACTTAGCCCGCAGTTGGGAGGGCCCCAACCATGCCCCTCACACATACACACTCAGCAACTGCCCAAAAAGCACAACGTGGCTCTGGGTTTGTTGACCTCCCCATATAAACTGTTTTTGTTTTTTTGGAGCTACGCGCATTTTGTTGTTTTTTTTTCATTTTTTTTATTTTATGTATTTTGGCCAAGAGACGAAAATGAAATGGAAAAGAGCGAGTCCGTAGCTTTACAGCCATATTGAAACACTCTCACCGGCGCTTACGCGTTTTACTCTCGTGCGTTAACTGAAAAGTGAAGTGATTCATTTCGATTCAGACGAACTGCTCTGTGCGTAAGTCCGAGATTCGGAAACAACTCTCGGACGAGCTGTCACAACTGAGCTCTGAGCTGTTGCACGGTAGCTCGAAACTCTGACCAACTTGTAGCAGGTGGGGCACGGGCAATGAGGCTACAAATTACTTAAACCCAAATTATTAAATTATGTCGAATGAGTTGGGCAAACAGTAAGAGCAACAAATTGTTGGTCATTGTTGTTGGCGCTGCTTAATATGGAGATTTCCGTTGCCATTGGCTTTGGTTTTTGGGCACTGGGCAGAGAGGTGTGTCTGTGTAAGTTAGCAGCTCCATATGATATTTGAGGGTGTTTATGAGCTGTTGCTTTCTTTTGTGTATCAATGATTTTTTCGGCGGGGGACTTTATATGCGGAACTCAAGTGCACGACAGAGTTATGACTGAATGTCGAAAAGGCTTGACTGGGACTTGGATGCGCTTTGTTACTCATCATTACTGCTAATTCCTTTGCATAATTATAAATCGAGTATGACAATTGAATGAGTCGAATGCATCATTTGATTATAAAGTGTTAAATGACAAGCCCTGCCCTTCAGGAAGTGACAGGCAATCAATTTTTTATTTATTGTAAACAATTAGCCTTGAATTTCTAAAAAAAAAAAAAAACAAAACAAACTGTTTGTTCTACCTTGCTGCATGCAAATATTCTTCTACCTGCCTAAGATTTTTAAGATATGACCGCAATCTTCTTAAAAAACGGTGAAAGTCATGTGAGGCAAGTCCTTGAACTGTTTTATGTGTTATACCAGCAAATTGCGCGTGTCTGCGTCCATTTGGCACAGCAACCATAAAAAAGGAAGAAAAAACATAACAATGGGTCATTCGATCTCGAACGATCTGACCTGAACGAACACAAACTGACTCGGTTTGCGTGCCGAAATATTGCGTCACTGTGTACCGCTCCGTGGAAAATTGCCATTGTAAATCATAAAATTTATGATATTAGCCGAAAGGACATTTAGGAAGTGCGAAAAGTGAAACTAAAAAAATGCTGGGAATTTATGGAATGTACAACATGCTGAGCTAGTTTATGACGTAAATAAATATTTGCGCTAAAATTAAAGTACACAGTAAAAAAACTTAAATTTAAAACAAAAAGTGAATGTTTGAAATGACATGAGCTAAACATGGTGTTAAAAAGGTCTAAATTTCGACATAAATGGGCATGATCGATCATCCGAATAAAAAAGAATAACTCAGCTTTTGATGCAGATAAGTTTTACTGGTGATTATTTAATATCAGTTACTTAAAAAGATTATCTGCAATACATCAATTTTTTTAAAGGACTATCCAAAAAAATGTGGTACAGTCGAGGCGGTGCCCGACAGTGGAATACCCTGTACCTTTTCCTCTCGAAAATTTTTTTCTGGATATTTCTACTAAGACCTTTCCAATTAAAATTAATTTTTTTTTACCTATAAGTCTCGAACATTTTTAACGATTTTGATGAAACTCGAAAGTTAGGTCGAAGAAACCATTCAAAGTGTATGGGATAAGTTCCAAGTTGATATATTGAGGGGTGTGGGAGAAAACACGGTAAATCGATTGCGGGAGATTTATCTGCATCGCCAAAAACCGCGAAAATCTACTGGGGGGAACGAGTGAAGATATTCACATGATTCAACATACTTCATCTTCTCGGGAAATATGCACACCAGCTGATAAAGTTTGGTTGTTCTAGCTCATCTAGTCTCTGAGATCGAGTCGTTCATTCGGACGGACGGACCGACGGAGGGACATGGCTCAATCGCTACCCGAGGTTATGATAAGCATTTTGGTATAAAGGACTTGGGGTCTGTCGTGCATCCTTCTGGTCGTTACATACATTGCCCAAATCTAGTATACCCTTTGTACTTTTAAGTACAGGGTATAAAAAGTATAAAGAATTTAAAAATAGTTCAAGATACAAATATATAGGCGCAGAAAGTAATTTTTGATTTAAATAAAAAAGTTTTCATTTTATTTTCAAAAGATTTTTTTAACTAAGTGTTAAACAGGTAACATTAGAGTGGACATTATTCATAGCCCTTTCTGACTTCTAAAGAAAGAAGCATCTGTTTTTGTAAAAATTTATTAAAAATGTAATATGCAAAATTTGATTTGTGAAAAGAGCACCCTTTATATCATCATATCAAAGACAAAGTCTATTGAAAAAAAATACATTTTTTGCGTCACACTAATCAGATAAAAATATATTTTATTTAATGTTTGTGAAGTTTCCGCGTTCTTAAATAAATATTCTGCTTTACAAAAATGCACTTGAAGTTTTTTAACCATTATAAAATTAGCCTATGTCTGGTTCATAAATGGCGCAAAAATAGGTCAAGTAAAATTTACTCCTGCAACTTCTTTTATTGATTCTAGAAAAGCAGGTAAATTTTGTTTTTATTCTGTTTCCTACGGAAACTGCTTATGATAAAATGAGCACAAGAAGCCTTTGTTTGATCCTTCAATGCAGTTAAGTCTGAAAAATTTCAAACTAGGCCACATTTTCCGCTTCCTTAAACAACTAAGCAACTTTGATTAGATGCATTCAAAGTCTTACGATTTTCCAGGTCATCATTTCCGCTGCCTAAAAACTAGAACTCGTTCATACCAAAAAGGCAATCAAGTCGTAATAACAATTACAAACAGTTCGAAATACAAACATCTACCCGCAATGCTGACACTTCCTTTCTTATACAATACCATAGCAAGCAATAGCTAAAATTACATAATTATTAGGTGCTTCCTTCATCGAAATAAAAAACTCTTGAAGTAGACAAAACACAACAAAAAAAGAAGGAAAAACTGAGCACATAAAAAACGCATAAAAAACTTGAGAATTTTCGCGCCGAATGAAAATTTTTCCTTTCTATCGATTGCAACCCCAAGAAGAACTATAGCGACAGATGCGTACATTGATTATCAATGTGATAGCGCAAAGGATGCAGCAGGACTAATTGAAGGGGCCTCCTGTTGCCGAGTGCCGAGCGCGCATAACTGTGCATAACGACGCTTTTGATTTCGTCAGGTGTGCCTTACGTACCTTGATCGGGGGTAGGAAATCCTTTATGCTGCGCGTTTACAGTTAGCGGTTGCAATTGCGGCGGCAGCAGCTTGAGCAATCCGAGCAGCCCTTAAGACAGACGCGTGGGAGCGTTTTTTTACAGGATATCATTTGGCAGACACCTAACGGCGCTTAAACGAACCGACCCATTATGCAAGTAGCTGTTTGCTTGGAAAGTGCGTACACCTCCTACGTGTGCCCCATATTGAGTTCGAACTCCGAATTGTCATTGAGAAATTTTTGCAGTTATTTTTAGGTGTTTTGTATTTGTTTTTTTTTTTTACGTTTTTGCTCAATCATCAATCAGCATTAGTCCCGTTCTTTGGGCAGCAAGATGGCGACAACCGAAACAACTGAAAACAAGAGCGACAACAGCTTAAGAGTTCATTGTTACAATTATTAAGTCTTATGGAGTCGAAGGCCTGCGGCAGCTGTGGAACACGCCAAGCTCTAGAGCACCTCTAGAAGTTATGAGTAGCAGGTAAGTAGTACGGGCATGAGTATGAGTGCTGGCAATTGTGTTTGTTTACGCATATATTATAAAACGTATGCTATGTCTGGAATTTGTTGGTTGAATATGTAATGCTCTATGAAATGTAAATACATAAAGTGTTAGCGCTGGCTTAGGAATTTTGATTCCGTACTGAAATACCGGCTACACTTTGTTATTACATTAATTGAATTAATTATTAATTAATTTGAACAAATCTTTTCAAAACTTACTCTTAATCTTTGGTGACCAAGACCAATCAATTATCATATAGACAGTAAATAAAAATGGAGTACACACAGTCGGGCGCGAAAAATTTTGGGATACCCTGTACCACTAGCTTGTAATAAAGTTCGGTTCCTTCACAAAAAACCAAAAACAGAAGAATTTTTAAGCAAAAATTGTGTTTTGTGCCGATCGTTGCTATGGGAGCTATACGATACAGTCAACCGATTTCGATAAAATTTGACACAGTGCTTTGGTACCTTTAAAAAGATCTTAGTGACGAATTTGGTTCAAATATCTTTACAAACAAACGAAAGACAACGGATTTTGTATTAAGAACTTTTTTTTTGGACCGATTTCTCCTATGGGAGCTATATGATATAGTCAACCGATTTTGATTAAATTTAGTACAGTGCTTGGGAACTATAAAAAACTTACGAATACCAAAATTTCAATATCTTTACAAACAAACGAAAAACAACAAATTTTGTTCAAAAATCTTTTTTTTTGGAAGATGGAGCTATATGATATAGTCAACCGATTTTGTTCAAATTTGGTACAGTGCTTGGGAACTATAAAAAACTTTCGAATGCCATATTTGGTTACGGTATCTTCATAAACAAACGAATTATTCATCTAAAACTTTTTCTTTTTTTCGAGGTCGTCTCAAACACCCCTATGGGCGCTATATAATTTAACCCCGATACCAAAAAAATAAAGTAAACTTGTGTCCTATGGAATAATATGGGATCTAATGTGAAAGTTTGGTTACCCTAGCTCTTACCATCTCTGAGATCTAGGCGTTCAAACGGACAGATGGGTATATCGACTTCTCTATTCACCCTGACCATATTTTAGGTAACTTTGAGGTGTCTCCGACGTCTCCTTCTATATGTTACATACATTTTCGGCTTGCACAAACTTAATATACCCTTTGTACCATACGGTACAGGGTATAAAAAGAAGTGATAAACATTAACTTAATGTGAGTCCAGGCTCCGGACTTATTTATAATCTCGATTTGGCAAAGAAATACAGTTCCTCTAGATGTTCTCAATAGGGTTCAAGTACCGGGATCGATATTTTTGTTCTGGAACCAATCAAGACGGACTTTAAATTAAAAGGATTTAAATTTCGGGGAGTGTACAGGGAATTCTGAAATTGTAGTAGGACTGAATTTTTTAAGCGCGACCGGAGCACCGGAGTGTGGTCCTGGTTGTGGTTGTGGCATTTCGAAGAGATCTATATTTTTTTTAGCCGACTGCGGACAAGCGTAAATAGGGTTCGTTGATTTTCATAAACTCCTGTGAAATGAGTTTCGTCGTGATCCAAGATGTATAAAAATATGGAGCAGTGATGCGCCACCAACATAGACACTCAAAATGATTAAGAGTGCCGCTCAGCAGATTCAAGTTTTGATAAAAATGTGATTAATGCGAAAATGCTGCTGGACTCTGAGCGGCATAGAAGTATTCGTCTGATTACGGAAGATTTAGATATTTCGTACCCTAATGTCCAAAACGGTTCTGAAAATTTTAAGACATGAGAAAGGCATGCGCCAAGCTTCGAGTTTCTGTTTCCCTTATGGACTTGATCCATCACTGCCAAAGTGGGCTCAAGAGGGATCTCAGGGGATGCTGCGTAGAAGAAACGCAAGAAACCATCAATGAAGGGTTTGCTGGAAAGCAATTTCCAAAATGCCTAGGCACAGTGGGAATCGCGCTATACGCGTTATATCGGAGGGTGCTATTTTGAGCACTATTAATGATTTAAATGGAATCTCTGAGCTGAGTGATAACCCAATTACAAAAATTCGTATATATGTAAGTCTTTTCAAGTTTTAGTGGCGGACGATATTATTTATAAATTTTTGGGATTGCTAAGTTCGCATTCGATGTAAAAACAATCCCAGCACGCCGTGTTTTTGGGGTAAAATCCAAAATATGTCGTTTTGTAGCGTCTTTAAAGATTACCAAAAAAAATAAATAGCTCATGCGTTGTGCCAATACGTATAGCTTTGTTTCCGACCCCAGATCAAGACATTATTTTTTTTGAATGGCTTTGGTGCCTATATTTTAAATTACGATATTTCATCTGACGATAAGCTTGTTGATGTTACTGCATCTAAAAGTCAATTTGACAAAATTTGTACATTGATATATCAAAGTCACAGTAGATAAATTCAAAAAAATTATTTTCTTGTTAATTCTATAATAACCCATCTTTATAACTGTTGCTGTTAGATAAATTTAGATCATTTAAAAATTGTGTAGCACAGTTGTCACAACAATAATAACAACAATGTCAGCTATTTGTAATTGTGTAGGCCGTTTGCTGTCTGGGATTGATAAAAAATAAAACGCTTGAAGAGATTTCTTGTATGTTGGTAAAACAACAACTGAGTGGAGTGGTTGCCAATCTCTCTCATTCTCTCGCTCTTTGTCATGTTTGGCTTCATAAACTTAAGTTGTTTTGTTTGCTTGTGCGAATATGTGCGGCAAAAAACAGTTAGCTTGCTTTAGTGTGTGTGTTGGCAGTGTGGCACAACAAACTGTTGCTGGCGCTGCTGCTGCAGCCGCTGCCGCTGCTTCTGCCGGTCATTGGCTTAGCACACATTTTTCATTTCGTTGCGGAAAAGAGTGAATTCCTTGGCACACACATACGACCACACACACACACACAACCGCACACATGACAACAGTAGCTGTTGAGTTGGCCAAGAGCGCGAATTGGCCGCCTCCAGAGACGTCAATGATGGCTCAGTCTAAGTCTCAGTCTGAGTTGCAGACTCTGAGCCAAAGTCTTTGCTGCACAAACAGTTAACATTTATTGTTGAATGCACTTGAAAGTATTTTTGCACTGACATCGTTTTGTTATTGTTGTTGTTGTTGTTGCTGTTGCCACTTTGAGCTACGGCCAAGTTGTACACGTCACTGCGAAGCATGCGTGCCGTTTCTACCATATAGATTCTTGTGGTTGTTGCGGCTTTAGGGAAATTGCGGTGGGTGGGAAATTTCCAGAATTGCAACTTTCAAAATTTTGCAGTAGTAGCAATTCTTTTTCAAAACGAACATAAATATTGAGCTAAGAATTTTATTCTTAAAAATCTTAGATATATTTTTTTTTAATTTAATGTAGAAATGTTAAATGTGATTTCCGATTTGGCTTGAGATATTTTATTCTGACTGTTGTATTTGACTGGGCCTAGCTGAATACACAAAACTGTCGCACTGAATTTAAAATTATTAATTAATTGGAAAATAAATTTACCGAAAAATTTCAGTTTTTAACGCGTTTTGGCTTGATTTAAAATAAAACATGCTTTTCACTGTTAATTTAATTGTAAATAAAGCAGAGATTATTTGTTCAACAAGTTTTCTTAAGTAGTCAATAGTACTCTTTAAAAATAAATTCAAAAACTTATTTTCTAATAAAAAGATATTAAAATAAATATACTTATTTTTTAAGTACATATATTCCTGACGATTCTGTCTTAATTACAAACTTTTAACCCAAATAAAACTATTTTCTGATTAACAAAAAATGTGTGTTCCTTAAATGATGATGTTTAAAATAACGAAGTGTTTTATATATTGTGAATATGAATGAAAAATGATTTTTTTTCCATATTTTATTAACAATCTGGCATAAGACAATAAATAAATTTACTAAATAATAATTAATAAAAATAAAAGCATAAAAGCACGTTTCTATTGTACAATAATGTCGAAACGTTAATGTTAAAAATATACGAATTTATTTTACTATTTTTTAAAGGGTCTAGCTGGATAATGTACTGAAAATTGCCCCCAGCGATTTTTGAAAAGTAATGATGTAATTTAATGCAGAATGGGGAAAAAAAAATTTTGGACCAAATTTCATTTTTAAACTTAACGCGTTGCGGCTTAATTTAAAAAAGTGTTTTCATGTGTATTTAATGGCGACTAAGCTACTGAATATTTTGGAGTTATTTTTATTTTAAATCTAAGTTAACACTAGGTATGTTTAAAAAAAAATATTTAAATTTTTTTTAATTAACACATTTTCTTGAAAAAAAATAATTTAAAATAATAATTTAAGTATGTGTCTTAAATATGTCAATCACAATTTTTTTTGTAAACATGTGTTTATATACGTTATTTATACGGTGTGAATTTAAATCAAATCGATTTGGTGGAACAATGTTAAAAAAAATAAAACGAAAATTTTTTAATGTTTTTTGAAAAAAATGTATGAACAAAATTTTTATTTTTTTTTGTCAAAAGATGGCAAAAATTATTGTTAATTTTTGTAATATTTTTTGTACGATGATGAAAAACACAGATTCATTTTGAAGGTAAATATAAAAATTTCAGGATTGCTCAACAAACGGTTTTTTAAAAAACTTTATTAAATGGTTCAATTTCAATAAATATGTGTGGGTTTACATTTATCGTAAGAAATAACACCAATTTAGTCACTTTCCACATAAATTTTTTTTCAATTTTTTTTGTTTTACACTAATTTAGATCATTTTGCATGATTCTTATTTAATTCCTTTGGATACAAGACATTGTAAGAACATGAACCAGAGCAAATAGTATATATCTTGAAACAATGTCGAATTTTTATATTGAAAGTGGCAAAATTGGTTTTATTTCTTATGTCAAATGTATACCTACACATATTTATTGAAACTGAACCATTTAATGGAGATTTTTAAAAAATCGTTTGTTGAGCATTGCTGAAATTTTTATATTTACCTACAAAATGAATCTATATTTTTCATCATCAAATCAAAAGGTATACCGTCCAATAAACATTACAAAAATTAACAATAATTTTTGCCATCTTTTAGGAAAAAAATTTTGTTCATACATTTTTTTAAAAAAACATTAAAAAATTTTCGTTTTATTTTTTTTTAATATTGTTCCACCGAATCGATTTGATTTAATTTCACACCATATAAAGAACGTATAAAAACACATGTTTACAAAAAAAAATGGTGATTGACATATTTAAGGAACATACTTAAAAAAATTAAGAAAATGTTATATATTTTTAAAGAAAATGTGTTGGTTAAAAAAAATTTTTTTCAATATACCTAGTGGTAACTTAGATTACAAAAAAAATTGGTTCCAAAATATTCAGTAGTTTAGTCGCAATTAAATACACATGAAAAACACGTTTTTATAAATTAAGCCGCAACGCGTTAAGTTTAAAAACTGAAAATTGTTCTAAAATTTTTTTTTTTATTCTGCATCGAATTTCATTATTATTTTTTAAAATCGCTGGGGGCAGTTTCCAGTACTTTATCCAGGTTAGACCCTTTTATGATAAAATTTTTTTGTCACTTTTTTTTAGAACACATTTATACCATATTTATAACACATTTACTGTTATATAATGAATACAAATATATAAAAATATTTGCTTATAGAATAAACTAAAATTGATTTCAGTTGTGTGCTAATATTAATCCTCTCATGGTATTAAAATTTTATTAGAAAATATATATAAATAAAAAATTTTTTTTGTTAGTTTTTAACACATACAATTTTTAAAGTTATTTAAGTGGGTCGTAATATTTTTTTTCGCATTTAGTAGGAATGAAATAGTCTTGCATGAGTTTATTTATTACTAAAACTATATATTTTTTTTAAGATGCTAAATTTATAATTTTTATATTTTTTTTTATTATCAAGCAATTTTATAACTTTATTATCTCTTATGCGTCTATTATATTTATGAGTTTTTACGTGTGCTGAACATTTATGCTTTAAAATAGGGTGGTAAAAATTAAGAATTTTTTTAAAAGAAAAAAAATTTCGTCCCAAAATGTAATAGCATAAAAAGAGCTAAAAATTTAACAAAAAAAAATATAAATAAATAAAAAAATTGTTTTTTATAAAATCCGCGAAAGACGATTATAAAAAAAATTTAGAGCACATACGCGAGGGGGAACAAGAAAAAATACGAACCATGCTAATTTTTAAATTATTCTCGAGATGAGGCAAGAAATATAGTAAATGGGCAAATCCAAGTTTCAAATTAATTTGTAATAAGCAAAAGTTCGTTGCACAATGGAAAAGATAGGATGAATAATTTTTCTAAAAAATTCGTTAAATTGGCTTTTTAGCCGCTACTAAAGGACAATTATAATTTTCAAAGCCCATTTGACGAACATATGTTATATAATATGTTATTTAAAAGATGATTTAGAGCGTGTTGCAACAAAGATATGCGCTGTATTGCATTGACGCATATTTGGGCTATGGAAATAGAAGATAAGAAATTTTAACAATAAACGAAATTTATTAAGAAATTGATAAGTCCACAAAGAATTACCTATGCTGCATAACTTTTTTAGCAGCAATATATTTTTTTAGTAGCAATAAAGGTACAACTTTTTTGGTATATTAGGATTTTGGAATGTTTTCATACCCTGTACCGTATGGCACAAAGGGTATATGTATGCAAGCCGAAAATGTATGTAACATATAGAAGGAGTCGTCGGAGACACCCCAAAGTTACCTAAAGTATGATCATGATATGACCGTTCGAGCGCCTAGATCTCAGAGATGGTAAGAGCTATAGTAACCAAACGTTCGCATTAGATCCCATATTATTCCATAGGAGACAAGTTTATTTTATTTTTTTGATATCGGGGTTAAATTATATAGCTCCCATATCGGTGTTTGAGACGACCTCGACCAAAAAAAAGTTTTAGATGGATAATTCGTTTGTTCATGAAGATATCGTAACCAAATTTGGTATTCAAAAGCTTATAGTTTTCAAGCACTGTACCAAATTTGATCAAAATCGGTTGACTATATCATATAGCTCCCATAGGGACGATCTTCAAATAATCGATTTTTGAGCAAAATTTGTTATGTATCGTTTGTTAAGATATTGGGACCAAATTTGGTATTCGTAAGTTTTTTATAGTTCCTTAGCACTGTACTAATTTTGATCAAAATCGGATGACTATATCATGTAGCTCCCATAGGACCAATCGGTCCAAAAAAACGTTTTTTATAAAAATTCGTTGTGTTTCGTCTGTTTGCAAAGACATTTGAACTAAATTCGGCATTCAGATCTTTTTTAAGATATTAAAGTACTGTGTCAAAAATGATCGAAGTCTGTTGACTATATCACATAGCTCCCAAGGAATGATCGGTCAAAAAAATGTTTGCTTAAAAATTCTGTTTTTGGTTTTTTATGAAAGAACCGGATTTTATTGCAAGCTAGTGGTACAGGGTATCCCAAAGTCGTCCGCGCCCGACTTTACGTATGCCATTTTTTTAAATTCATCTTATTTTATTTTTTAACAGCTGGCAGTATTAATTGTAAGTGCTTTCAAAAAGAAAAATCACATTTGCTATTTTAAGGGATTTTAGAATTTTTGAACTATTATTTGGGGATGGGTAAAGTAGTAGCAAAGTTAGGTTTGAATTGTTTTTCTTTATTTTTTTAATCATAAGTTATGGCAATTTAAAAAATTAATGCAATCAAGCTGCGACTTCAACAAAAAATGTTAACTGCTGCGGCCGATACCCCTAGTTTAAAAAATGAATTTAAATGTGACATTATTTTTGTCTAGTCCGTTCTATTTGTAAAATGTGGCCACCTCAAATTGGCCAAATCTCTAGTGTTTGTCCAGTTTCTCGCGCTGACCTGCGGCACAGGTGTCTATTACTATGGCAAACAGCAATAGTAGGCAATACAATAAACATTCACTTTGTCTCCAGGTCTCTTCCATGTGGCGGCTGTGACTGACGAATGGCAAGTTCATTGCTCCTAACCTAATTTTTCAAACATAATCATGAAGTAAATCAGGTTTGGCACATAGATAACAACAGCAACAACAACAACAGCAACAACTGAGCTTAGTGGCAAAATGCCGTTTGTTGAGCAGCGCGCCACAAATGCTCTGCGTGTGTGAGAGCGTCAGTGAGAGCTTTTACCGCAAAATTCGTGCTTATGCTTAACACCTTGCTTTGGCTGGCCCCCCCACACATCTCTGTATCCCGCTATCACTCTCTCGTTCTCTTACTCTAACTCTCTTTAGCTTAGATTCGCTTTGATTTGGTGTGGGCTGCTGTATCTGTCTTTATTTGCAACAACTGCAATAAAAACCATTCAATTGCCACTTGCAACTGCGCAGCATTATCATTGCCGTCGCTCTTCCTCCTCTTGCCATGTCTGTCTCGGTTACTTGTGGTTTTTGAACTAGTTACCTAGTGCTGCAGTTTGTTGCTGTTGCAGCCACAAAACTCCCAACGCTGCAGTGATATGCAGGCGTAATGGACGCCACAAACTACGTTGTTGTTGCATCTATTGTTTTTGTTGTATTTTTTGTTATTGCTGCAGCTGACACCAAGTTACTACATTCAACAAGGGCCATCGTTAAGGAACTATGAGAGAAAAAAATTTAAACCATTGTTCTGCGCTGGGAATCATTTAACCAACTATAATGTTCGAAGCTCAAAGATACTACATACATGATTTTTGCAGAGAATTTTGCTTTAATGGGTATTCTTAATATATTAAAAATACACTGGCAGTATGATAAGTCAGTGAGTAATAGACTTCTATGGAATTTCTAACAACCCAATGACAACAAATCAGCTGATAAGCAGCTTCATTGAATCCAAGGAAATAAAGGAAATAAAACAAAACAAAAAAAATGGCGGACGTAAAGTCGGGTGCGGACGACTTCAGGATACCCTGTACCACTAGCTTGTAATAAAGTCCGATTTCTTCACAAAAAAAAACAAAAACAGAAGAATTTTTAAGCAAAAATTTTTTTTGACCGATCGTTCCTATGGGAGCTATATGATATAGTCAACCGATTTGAATAAAATTTGACACAGTGCTTAAATACCTTGAAAAAGATATGAATGCCAAATTTATTTCAAATATCTTTACAAACAAACAAAACACATCGAATTTTGTAAAAAAACGTGTTTTTGGACCTATTGGTCCTATGGGAGTTATATGATCTAGTCAAACGATTTGGATTAAATTTAGTACAGTGCTTAGAACTATAAAATACTAACGAATGTCAAATTTGGTCCCAATATCTTAACAAACAAACGAAACACAACAAATTTTGTTAAAAAATCGATTTTTTGGAAGATCGGACCTATGGGAGCTATATGATATAGTCAACCGATTTTGTTCAAATTTGGCACATTGCTTAAGTGGTCTAAAAAATTTCCAAACGCCAAATCTGGTTACGATACCTTTATTAAAAATCGAAATATAGCGAAATTTTCTTTAAAAAGTTATTTTGGCCGATCGGTCCTATGGGAGCTATATGATATAGTCAACCGATTTCGATCAAATTTGGTACAGTGATTGGGAACTTTAAAAACTTTCGAATACTACATTTTTTTACGATATCTTCATAAACAAACGAATTATTCATCTAAAACGCTTTTTTTTGTCGAGGTCGTCTCAAACACCCCCATGGGAGCTATATAATTTATCCCCGATATCAAAAAAATAAAATAAACTTGCCTCCAATGGAATAATATGGGATCTAATGTGAAAGTTTGGTAAGTCTAGCTCTTACCATCTCTGAGATCTAGGCGTTCACACGGACAGACGGACAGACTGACAGACTGACAGACTGACAGACTGACAGACTGACAGACTGACAGACTGACAGACTGACAGACTGACAGACTGACAGACTGACAGACTGACAGACTGACAGACTGACAGACTGACAGACTGACAGACTGACAGACTGACAGACTGACAGACGGACAGACGGACATGGGTATATCGACTTCTCTATTCACCCTGATCATATTTTAGGTAACTTTGGGGTGTCTCCGACGTCTCCTTCTATATGTTACATACATTTTCGGCTTGCACAAACTTAATATACCCTTGGTACCATACGGTACAGGGTATAATAAACACTTGTGCTTTTCTTATCAAAAAAGCATTGAGGAGCTTTCAAGTCTTTTATAAGTCAGTTACGCTTTAGTTCGGCTCAGGCCTGAATTAGTCATGAAATCATGCCTGAATTTTCGGTAGCAGATTCATTTATCATTGAATTTAAAATGTCCTATGCATTCAGCCTTTAGCTTATAAAGTCATGTCTGAAATCAGGGGTAAATAATCTTAAACTTTGTCCTGAATTCCGCGGTGATTTATTTTTAAAAGTCAGGTCTGAAATTACAAATGAGTGGTTACTACACTGGAACAAATATTCTTCATACATTTTTAACAACATTTTATTATTAATTTTTATTTTTATTTAATATAATAAATTGGGTGCAGTCTGATATTCATTCTGAAATCAAAAAATATTTTATAAATATTACAATACCCATATTTATTGATATACCAAGTAGGTAGATACCTTAACCTTAAGGCGGCATTTAGGCCAGACTTAGGCCAAGAACAGGCCCTTTGTGATACCGATAATGGGAGTAAGTGATAAGGATATAGAATGCACAGGAAAAATAGGGAAAATATTACTATCTGTGGGATGATAGTCTAGTGCACTGTCGCTTGGCTATCGAGGCCGATAACAAACTGGTATAGAATTGATTCAATACTTTCAAGGCAGTATTTTGTTCACTATAAGTGCATATTGGCATCAATAATGATATTTAATAATAATAATACTTAACTAAAAGTTTAATCTTATTAAAGTTGTGGCTTAAATTCCTATCATAACTATAAATCTCTTTCTATAAACATATCGATAATACCTACACCCACATCTGGGGCAGCCAATTTTAATATGACCCAGTTTGTGTTGATGAGAGCAAAAAAATTAATAAACCTTTCGATAAAATTTATAGAGCAAAAAGGACACTAAACGGTTATTATTATTTGTGGAAAAAAAATCTTTACTCAAAAACTCATTTATGAATCTGCCCTCGTTTAAGCGAACATTTCTTTGGCAATTGGTCTGAATCAGTCTGAATTTGAGTAACGAAACCATGGATAATTAAGTTCCCTATATATTTATATATGTATATTATATACAGGGTGGTGGGGTGTGGGGGGTGTGACACCCTCCAAACATCCATCAGTTGGCAAATCTCGGGTTTTTCACGCAATATTCGAGAAATAAAAATTCAGAATCGGTTATTTGTCGGTAATTTGTTGAATCGAGTCGGCATTTTGAGGCTCATCACCCTCCCACATTCAACGCTCTCGCTTTGCCACTGATTATATATTTCTCTACTCTCAAGTCGGGTGACTTGGGCTGACGGCAGCCCCTGTGGAAACCCCCGGTGGCAACAATGGTTCACGGATGGGTCTAAAACTGAGCAGGGTGTTGGTGTTGGACCCAACACCAGAATCTCTACTAAGGGAACTAGGGGAGCAAACATATGCATTTTTTCAGATAGCCAAGCTGGAGCATCTCCTCCAGGATGGTTAAAGAATGCCACAACTACCTCCAAATCCTGTCCGCCCGGAAGAAAGTAGTGCTATGTTTGGTGCCTGGATCTAGCACGACAGGGTGCCCCCACCCTGACCATATCTACTGCGCCGTTTTGTAGTATTGGTTGGTCCACAATCAAAATCATGATAAACAAATGGGCCGCAGAAGAACTGGTTCTTCCTTCCGGGGCTTTGTCAAGAAAAAGTGCTTGTCAAACCTTTGGATGCGATCAAGACAAAAGATCTTGGCTGAGCGGACCTAAAGCTCCTGGTAGCTTATCTATCTGGCCACCACACTGTTAGATACCAACTACAGAAAATTTGACTATCGGACTCTTCAGAGTGTCTAGAAGACGATGAAGCCACCAGACATCTTCTCTGTGGCTGCCCAGCGCTGGTCAGATCCAGTCACATGGGAAAGGAACGGATTAGTCCCCTCCATCTCAGGTCAATACCAACAAAAGACCTACTGCTGCGGAAAGGGGAAAGTCTTTTGCTTTAACTTAAGGGTATTGTAAAAAAGACCTTTTTTTCACAGTGCCCCGCCTCCCTGTTAGCAACCATTTTAGGAAAAAAAAAATTCCCTACATAGATATCGCTTTTTTCGAAATTTATAATAATTTAATCTCGTATATAAAATTTCGACTAT